>SNQJ01S0006796.1:50295-140149 GCA_010110895.2 Picea sitchensis | reverse complement strand
ATCAATCACACACATGAAGTATACAGAGACAGATATTCCCGAGGAAACCCATAAAGGGAGAAAACCTCTTCTTCTTAATATGATAAGTAGTCTTTATTTTTTGTACATTATCATTCTTATGAGCACCAACTCTTTTTGAGGCTACCACCTCTATTTTACAAGATGCAACTTGGTGAGAGCACCAACTCTCTATTTTTTCTAGTACCCACTAGAAGGAAGAACCAACTCCTTTAGTGTTCCAACACCAACTGGATGGAAGCACCAACTTTCAGTCACACAGGCACCAACTTGTACAAGATACAACTTGCTGAGAGCACCAACTCTCTGGTTTCTCTAGAACCCACTAGAAGGAATCACCAACTCCCTGAGTGTTCCAACACCAACTGGATGGAAGAATCAACGTCCAGTCACATAGGCACCAACCTGTATAATAGAGAACAATGGTTCTCCTTTGCACCACCCTACCACCCTGGTTTTTTTTGTTGCAACCAGATGGAAGACATAACTCCCTGTGTTCAAGCACCCACTTGAAAGTCTGAGGAAAACAATCCTCCCTGGCACCACCCTACCACCCTAAAATATAAATCTTTCCTTGCTGAAATTTATTACAGTGATACAACATTTATCAATGGCTTACTAGTGTCATCATTGTTCTGCTACACTGCTTTGCTCTGCATGCATCAACGTCTTCCTGCTTGCATCTTCTTGCACTTTTTGTTCTTCTACATTTTATGCTCTGTGCGCCATGTCCATTCTATGCGCTATGCCTCCCCTCTACATTTTCGCACATACACTCGACTGCCTTCTATGTGCGTGAACAACTATCCAAGAGGCCCCATCGCTTCTCTATTCTATGTATTTTTGTCACGCCAAGACCTCTTCTAGAGCATACATCCAACGCTTCTCACCATTTCTTCTCTGTCAAGCTTATGTTCTTTATCTCTGCATTTTTTCTCTCTATTCATGTTGTGTTATTCATTACATACAGTTCAACTTGTTTTACAAAGAAACAACAATCTTCCTCTGTCACGCCATCTTTCTTTTATTCATGCCCTCATCATCCGTTACACTCCAAATCTCCAACACTCAAGTCGGGAATCTCAAAAACGCTCAGGAATCATGATTTCAACGCTTAGGAACAATGATTCAACCACTCAAGAATAATGATTCAGTTAGGGTATCTGAATCATAACTGATCAAGAAATCATGAGATGAAACAACAACCCTTCGATCAGATTCAGTTTGATCAGTGTCGTTGGATTATACACAAAGATGTTGTTTGATTTTTCAATGCGTAACCTCCAATGTGGATCCTAGAAGTGCTAGCGCCTTCCTCAATCTTCTGCTGATGTGACCTTGGGCAATGCTCTCATGTGACCACATGATTGCAGGCGCAGCCAAAGGTGGTTTGAGGGAAATCCGCTTTGCACCCCGCAATTCACTACAAAGATCCATGTATGCTTTCTCCAAAATTGTGGTTTCGATTGCGGCCTGCCTTCAACATTTTAAAGTTCACGCGTCTTCAATCCCTGCAATGGGATGGGATCGTCAATCTCACAATATCGACGGTGCTCCTGAACTGATAGATCAGATCTAACTTTCTTAAATCAATATTTTTTATTTATTTCGTGATTCGGGATTCTGGAGTTTCAATTCTCAAACCCTTCTTTCCTCTGTATGTCATTCTACCAGAGTCAATGATCTATGGGAACCTATCCTTCTCAATCGAAATCTTAGCCTCTACTTCAGGAATTTGACCTTTCAACTAGATCAACGGTTCTGTGGCCCCTTACTCGATTCAACGTTTGATATCTCCTTTGCTACTCCGGGCTTCGACAATTTCAATTCTCAACCTTCACACTCTCCCAAAACGCTTTTAGCTGGAGTCCACAGATTCCTGCCATGTGTCCTCCTCAAATCAATGGTTCTATTTCACTTCGAGGCTTCAGCCTTTGGGAGTTTGGGACTCTTTCCATCATGAATTCATCCTTTGGGAGTTTGGGACTCTGTCCCTCATGACTTCATCTCTTCGGCCCTTCGACACTTCATCCCTTCACGACTTCAATCCTTCGACACTTCATCTCTTCGACCCGTCATGACTTCGGTCCTTTGGTTCTTTGTGACTTCAGCCCTTCACAACTTTGGCCTTTCTGAATTCAGAGATTTTGTCATTTGTTGGTGGTGAAACTCCCGAAGTAAATCTCCCGGAGTGACATAACATTACACACGTCACCTTTTGACTTGGCATGGGCCAAGTGGTTTCCACGTGTCACTCTCTGACATGGTCTTCCACATGTCCTTGCTGACATGGTCTGCCACATGTCCTTGTTGATGTGGTCTGCCACATGTCCTTCAATCAGACGGTTGAGGCGTACTTCGGGTATTTACTCAGAGTCCATAGTTTAATGCTACGTCTCTTTTGGATTAGATGGCCTAGTTCCACTTCAGATGATCCGACACTTCATATTTACTACAGACGATCTGACGAATGAGATCTATTTCAGATGATCAGATGATTGAGATTTACTTCGGCTCTCTGGGTCTCTGAGCTTCGGGAATTTCAATTCTCTACTATAAATTATTCAACTGATATTTCTTCGAATCTCACGATCCATCACCACGTATCCCTTTGGATCTGATGGTTGAAATTTACTCCAGCTCTCCAGCTCTCCGAGCTTCAGGGATTTCAAATCTCAAACTGAAAAATCTTGAAGTGAGATTTTTCCAGAGCGTAACCTCCTCACATATTTAGACTCTAAACGAATTATGTTAATTTGATCAAGATCTTAGATCAACGACTCGATCTGTTTGTGATGCAACTTTGCCTTGGATTAAATCCAACAACTATCCATCGTTTCTTATCCTATCCTTCCATTTATTTCGATCCGACGACTGACATAAATTTTGGTGATTGAGATCTCAGATCTTGGCCCTTGCTTATCTGGTCATTCCACTTAAATCAATCTGACGGTTGACGAAAATTCAGATAATCGAATTCTCAACTGTTTTTCCCCGCTTATCCTATCCTTCCACTTAAAATAATCCAACGATCATGAAGACTCTAGAAGTAGATCCGCAATCAAGGATTTGATCCTAATCATGTTTTTGTATTGCGCTTTCGCTTCCGAGATTTGATCTCTCCATACTATTTTCTTCTCCTCCTGAGCTTATGCTTTTCATATTTTCCATCATCATTGTTGTTCTTTCCATCAATGACAAGCACACACTTCCTATAAAACATTCCAACAATCTCCCCCTTTGGCATTGATGGAAACCCTAAAAGGCTGCACTCTTTTGCATAGACCTCCAATTGTAGCATCCATACCACACCTTTTCTCCCCCTTTGAGATCAATGTCAAAGAAAACATGTTCCCCCTGAGCTATTGCAGTACTTTTTCAGAGGTATCAGATATTCAACCAACTCATACTCCCCCTTACATGGAGTCTCTTAGATGAGGGAAGGGATGACACCTAGCTTCTGACGAAGATATTCAAATTTTGTCTTGGCTAGGGGTTTAGTAAATATGTCTGCAATTTGTTCTGTGGTTGGAATGTAATGAACCTGGACAATCTTATTAGTGACCTGCTCTCTCCAAAAATTATATTTTATGGGGATGTTCTTGGTCATGGAATGAAATACTAGATTCTTGGACATGTTCATCTTCAACTTCAGTTGTGTCCTCTTTAGTAGACTCAATATTTCTCACCCCTCTTACTGGGACTCCTTCATCAACCTTTAAATCATTGAAATCAACTCATTTATACAATATTTTATTAAAGCATCTATATCCTTTACTATTGGTAGCATATCCTAAGAAGATGCCTTCATCAGCCTTGTCATCATACTTGCCTCTCAACTACTTCCATTTTGTTGTGGAGTTCCTAGGATTGTGTATTCTCTCTTGATCCCATGTTTATCACACTATTCCTTGAAATCACTTGACATAAATTCTCCTCCTCTGTCTAATCTTACTTCTTTTAACCTGTTGCCTATTTGATTCTCAGTTAAAGCCTTAAATATTTTGAATTTCTCAAATGCTTCAGCTTTTTATTTGAGAAAAGCAACCCAAATGAGTTTGGAGTAATCATCAATGATCAACATGAGGTGATTTTCCTTCCCTATGCTTTCCTATCTTAATGGTCCACATAAATCCATATGAACTAATTGGAGTGGTTTCTCTATTGAAGTAGAGCTATTGGATTTAAACGGTGTCCCGGTTAGCTTTCTTACTTGGCAGGATTTACACGCAGACTCTTGTGGCTTTGATATTTTTGGAAGATATTTTATTGCCTCAAGATTTTTTATCTTGATTTAGTGGTCAAAGTTTATATGTCCAAGTCTTCTATGCCATAACCAACTTTCATCATGTTTTCATAGATGACACTCTTCTCTATCTTCTTTCAGCACATATACATTATTATCTGTCCTTATGCCTTTAGCCACCACTTGTCCTGAGTTTACAGACTTCATCTTACAATCTTTGGAAGTGAATACCACTTTACATCCTCTGTCACACATTTGACTTACATTGAAAAAATTGTGTTTCAACCCATCTACAAGAAAAGCATCCTTGTCTTTTCCTTTTCCATTACTCAAACTCATCATCCCTTTACCCTTGATTTTACCTGGTTCATCATTTCCAAAGATCACATTTCCTATTTTTCTTTTACTTATAGATAGAAACTTATCCTTTTTTCCAGTCATGTGCTTCGAACATCCACTATCTATATACCAGGGGTATTTTTGTTTTTGAGTTGAAAGTACTAGACCACATTTTTCACTATCTTTCATTTTCCATGTGCTGGCATTTCTAGCTAAGGGTTTTATCCTTGGATATGCTTTGTAATTCTTCAGATGGTAGTTTGCAAATTTGTAGCCAAAGTTATGAAAATTGTAGCATTCAAGCTCATCGTTCAATAGGTCAAAGTGATTGGTGCAACGTTGTCTACTCATTGGTTGTTTAGTTTTGTGTTGCAAATATTGTTTATTTCTTGACCTCCTCCGTTGCATGTCTCTAAACTTAATTTGACAATTTGCAATCTTATGACCAAAATTAGAGTAGTAAAAACAATAACCATGGAAGAAATTTTGGTACTCAAAGGATGACATTCTTCTTGGCATTTGTTGCTCCATCTTTTGATATCTTTGTTTTTTATCAGAGATCATCTTGTATTTATTAGATTTTGGTGATAGAGTACTCACATGGTCTGATTGTCTACTGACTTGGAACTTGATCATCTTTATTGGCTCTTTGTTTTCTGGTTGTTTTTGTTTGAACCACTTACATAACCTAAACTAGTATTCAACAAAGGAGATCTCTATTTTCTCATAATGTCATTTAGTTCTGCTGAGGCTTTAATGCTTGGAAGATTTTGGAGATACAATTCTTTAAACTTCTCCATATCTTTTATGTTTTTTAATACCTCTTCTTCCAAGGCTTCACATCTTGCCTTCTTCTCTCATAACTGTTTTTTCAGAATGTCCTCTATTTTCTTTGCCTCTTCTAATTCTACTTTTAGCAGGGAAAAGTATTCATTGGTTTTCTTACTGTCTTTCTCGAACTGTATCAACAATTATTTTTTATTTTTCTCCTTAAATCCGAGTCTAACAATTTCCTCTAGGGCACTGATCAATTATCCTTCCAAGTCAGCCACAACTTATTCATCATTAAATTCACTTCCTGTGCTTTTATTATCATAATCCTCTTTGTCCATAAGCATAAAGTCATGAACCTTATCTTCACAAGAAGAGTCACTATCTGTGTCTTCTGAAGAGTCATCATTGTTTACACATAAACGTTTCTTTTTACCAAATCTCTTGGATTTGTGCTTCTCTTCACCTTCAGAGTTATGGTCCTTATTCTTCTGTGGACACTTAGATGCAAAGTGACCTATCTTTCCACAGTTAAAACATTTGAACGGAAAACTTGCCTTGGTACTTGCATGATCCTTTCTTTAGTCTTCTCACAAATTTTTCTTCAATTTCATTAGGCTCATAATCCTCATTATTATCTTCTTTAAATGATGCTTCTCTAGAGGTGGGTTTATATTTACCTATCCTCATTTCATATGCCGCCAATGTTCCTAGAAGTTGATCTAAAGGAATAACTTTTAGAACATTAAGTTATTCTATATAAGAGACCTTTGGGTTGAACCTATCTGGCAGAGATCTCCAAATTTTCTGAACTAAAGAGGCTTCCTCAATTTTTTCACCAAGTCCTTTCATTGCATTTACTAGTTCTTCAACTCTCATAAAGTACTTCCCAACAGTTTCATCCTCTTTCATCTTTAGCTGTTCAAACTGTAATTTGTAGGTTTGAAGCTTGGCATCCTTTACCTTCTCATTACCTTCATAACTACTAATGAGTTTGTCCCACATTTCCTTGGCAGATTCTAAGTGCATAAATTTTACAAATTCTTCTTCTGTAAGCCCACTCCGAATAACATTCATAGCCTTAGCATTGAAGTTGAATTATATCTTGTCATCCTTAGAAGCTAGTACAACTGGCTTTACATAACCAGTCTCTACCACATCCCATACATCTGCACCTAAAGCCATTATGTAGGTTCTCATCCTAACTTTCCATAAGGCAAAGTTTGTTCCATTGAATAGGGGGGGCTTATTGGTTGAATTTCCTTCATGGATAGTCATGTTTAATATCTAGGATCTACCCTTAAATAAAATGAACTGGAAATGATACCAATTGTTGAAAAACTGAGAGGGGGGGGAGGGTGAATCAATTGTTCTTGTGCTTAAACAATAATGCTCATTTTAAACTCATTACAAAACACTCAATTATGATAACAATAATTTAGGGAAGTAAGGAATAGAGTATTCAACATCAATCACACACATGAAGTATACAAAGACACATATTCCTGAGGAAACTCATAAAGGGAGAAAACCTCTTCTTCTTAATATGATAAGTAGTCTTTATTTTCTGTACATTATCATTCTTATGAGCACCAACTCTTTGTGAGGCTACCACCTCTTTTTTACAAGCTGCAAGTTGTTGAGAGCACCAACTCTCTGGTTTCTCTAGCACCCACTAGAAGGAAGCACCAACTCCCCGAGTGTTCCAACACCAACTGGATGGAAGCACCAACTTACAGTCACACAGGTACCAACCTGTACCAGATGAAACTTACTAAGAGCACCAAATATTTGGTTTCTCTAGCACCCACTAGAAGGAAGCACCAACTCCCTGAGTGTTCCAGCACCAACTGGATGGAAGCATCAACTTCCAGTCACACAGGAACCAACCTCTATAACAGAGAACAATGGTTCTCCCTTACACCACCCTACCACCCTGGTTTTTCTAGTTGCAACCAGATGGAAGCCATGACTCCCTGTGTTCAAGAACCCAATTGAAACTCTGAGGACAACAGTCCTCCCTAGCACCACCCTACCACCCTGAAATATAAATATTTTCTTTCTGAAATTTATTACAGTGATACAGTATTTATCAATGGCTTACAAGTCTCATCATTGTTTTGCTACACTTCTATGCTCTGCCTGCATCAATGTCTTCCTGCTTGCATCTTCTTTTGCTTTCTGTTCTTCTACGTTTTATGCTCTGTGCGCCATTTCCATTCTATGTGCTATGCCTCCCCTATGCACTTTCGCACATATGCTCAAATTCCTTCTACGCGTGTGAACAACTATCCAAAAGCCCCCCTCGCTTCTCTATTCTACATCTTTTTGTCATGCCAAGACCTCTGCCAGAGCATACAACCATCTCTTCTCACCATTTCTACTCTGTCAAGATTATGTTCTTCATCTCTGCATTTTTTCTCTTTGTTCATGTTGTGTTCTTCATTACATACAGTTTGAATTGTTTTACAAAGAAACAACAACCTTCCTTTGTCACAGAATATTTCTTTTATTCGTTCCCTCATCATCTGTTACACTCCAAATATCCAACGTTCAAGTTCAGAATATCAAAAATGATTAGGAATCATGATTTCAATGCTCAGGAACAATGATTCAACCACTCAGGAGCAATGATTCAGTTAGGGTAACTGAATCGTAACTGATCAAGAAATCATGAGATGAAACAACAACCCTTTGATTAGATTCAGTTTGATCAACGTCGTAGGATTATACACGTAGATGTTATTTGATTTTTCAATGCGTAACCTCTGATGTGGAGCCTAGAAACAGAAGCACCTTCCTCAATCTTTCGTTGATGTGACCTTAGTTGATGCTCTCATGTGACCATGTGATTGTGGGCGCGACCAAAGATGGTTTGAGGGAAATCTTATTTTCACCCCGTAATTAACTACAGATCTCTACGTATGCTTTCCCCAAAACCATAGTTTTGATTGTAGCCCAACTTCAACATTTTAAAGTTTGCGCACCTTCAATCCACGCAATACGACGGACCACCAATGTCACGATATTGACGATGCTCTTGAACTGACGGATCAGATCTAACCTTCTTAAATCAATGGTTGTGATTTATTTCGTGATCTGGGCTTCCAGAGTTTCAACTCTCAAACGCTGCTTTCCTCCGTATGTCATTCTTTCAGAGTCGATGATCTGTGGATACCTGTCCTTCTCCATCGATGACTCAACCTCTACTTCAGGAATTTGACCTTTCAACCAGATCAATGGTTCTGCAGCCCCTTACTTGATTCAACGGTTGAGATCTCGTTCACTACTCCGGGCTTCAGTGATTTCAATTCTCAACCTTCACACTCTCCCAAAATGATTTTAGCCAGAGTCCATAGATTCCTGCCACATGTCCTCCTCAAATCAACGGTCCTCGTTCACTTCGGGACTTCGGCCTTCAGGATTTCATTTCTTTGTCCCTTATGACTACGGCTCGTCGGCCCTTTGGTACTTCATCCCTTCACAACTTTTGTCCTTCGGCACTTCGGCTCTTCGACCCTTCGCGACTTCGACTCTTCAACCCTTCATGACTTCAGTCCTTCGACACTTCGACTCTTCGTGACTTCGGTCGTTCACAACTTCGGCCTTCAGAACTTCAGAGATTTTTTCATTTGTTGGTGGTGAAACTCTCAGAGTGACGTAACATTACACACTTCACTTGTTTACCTAGCATGGGCCGAGTGGTTTCCACATGTCAATCGATGACGTGGTTTGCCACATGTCCTTGCTAATGTGGTTTGCTACATGTCCTTGTTGACATGGTCTACCACATGTCCTTGCTGACGTGGTCTTCCACATGTCCTTGAATCATATACTTGAGGCTTACTTCGGGTCTTTACCCAGAGTCCACAGTTTAACGCCACGTCTCTTTTGGATCAGACGACCCAAATCCACTTCAGACGATCTGACGCTTGAGATTTACTCCGGACGATATGACGACTGATATCTATTTCGAATGATCGAATGATCATGATTTACTTCAGCTCTCCGACTCTCTGGGATTTGAGAATTTCAATTCTCAACTGGAAATTCTTGAAGTGAGATTTTTTCGGAGCTCACGATCCATCACCACGTATCCCTCTGGATCTGACGGTTGAAATTTACTCCGGCTCTCTGGCTCTCTGGGCTTTGGGGATTTCAAATCTCAAAATGAAAAATCTTGAAGTGAGATTTTTCCGGAGCATAACCTCCTCATATATTTAGACCCAAAACGAATGATGTTCATTTGATCAAGATATTATATCAACAACTCGATCTGTCTGCGATGCATCTTTTCTTTGGATTAAATCCAATAGCTCTCCATCTTTTCTTATCCTATCCTTCCATTTATTTCTATCCGATGGTTGACGGAAATTTGGGTGATCGAGATCTCAGATCTCAGCCCTTGCTTATCTTTTCCTTGCACTTAAATCAATCTGACGGTTGACGAAAATTCGGATAATCGAATTCCCAACCATTTTCCCCCTCTTATCCTATCCTTCCAGTTAAAGTGATCCGACGGTCGTGAAGACTCTCGAATCAGATCCATGATCAAGGATTTGATCCTGATCATGTTTTTGTATTATGCTTTCCCTTCTGAGATTTGATATATGCATACTATTCACTTCTCCTCCTGACCGTTCTTGCCATCAATGACAAGCACACACTTCCTGTAAAAAATGCCAACAAAAATCCCACCAAATAGGAGTGTGTCCCTTCAACTTGATATTTGTGAATCTCCTCTAATGTTCAATTATTTCAAATTCAGTATATCTTTACATTTCATTGAATCAATCTATCAATTCTTATACCTTCAAACCTCCATAGTAGGAAACTTCAATCTTTGTCACCAACTTATTCTTGATAAGCCTAACAAGCTACCCTATGAAATATTCATCTTTGATGTCATCATGTTCCTCTTCATTGGGTTTTAAGCCACTCTTTGTGGCATCTCTAACTTGTTGTTTTCTCTCCAACTCCTTTACTATTCTTCCTAACACTTGTAGTTCTCTAATCATTGTTATTCTTTTGCCTCTTCTCGCCATTTCTTCTCTCATGGTTTTTGTCATCTTCTTTGAGTCTTCCATTCTCTTAGCTCACTCTCCCAAATCTTCAACCTTGCTCTAATACTCAATGACACAATCAAGGGTGTGGAGTACCAAATTCACCTTCTGAAGTGTGCAATGACTATTGTGTGCTTCCTTCATCATGCATTATATTACACAAGTACCAAGACAATTTTAAATGGTGTACAAATATTTAAAAGGGGTCGTATATATCAAATACTCCAGTTGCCAAAATTAATTATTTGAACCCAAAAAGTCACTTCATAGTTTTCAAGCAATTGAAAATGGATATTAACCAATAAGTTGATTTTAAGAAGTGTGTTTCTAAAGATATAACTTTACAATGTTAGGTCGTTTAAGAAAAGAACATTGGATGTGAATGCAAAAAAACACTCCCTCTAGTATTTTCATTCACACCAATAATATTTCTACAAAAGAATATAAGACATCGAACAATGTTTAAAAGTTGAAGATATTTCCCAAAACCATAATCTATCTTCAAAATGCTCTGACCGCATGAAAAACATCTAAAATGTAGATTATGAGAGTAAGATCCAAACTCTATTTGCTCAATTTCTTAATGATAGAAATTTCATGTTTATATAATTATGTACTGGAATACCACACTATGTCATTTGTATTCAATTTGCAAGTTGGTTTTACACCATTAGTTGATACGATAACATGTACATAAGATGTAAACCTTCTTCATAATTGATATAATTAATTGGAATAGTTCAAACATTAACCATGCATCATTTTTATCATCCATAGATTTTCATATTCCCATTTACATGATAGATATCCCATATGAACTTGATCTCTCCTAAAACATAGCCTAGAATGAAGAAGCAAGAAATTCAAAAGGTAAAAAATTCAAAAGTTCATAGATGCTTAAATGCATTGTAGACACTTATTACCATACAACAAGATAAATATAATCTTTTAGATACTTCAAAATTTGATGTTCTTAAAACTAGATCCTCTTTAAAACTCCATTATCAGTTATATGAATGTTTCATGTTCCATGATAAATTATGGTCACTTCCATGGACAAAAGCACAAAGACATACCAATGAAGAATTCTTCACAACTAGAAATAAAGTACTCAAGTACATGGAAAACTCAACGTTGAATCTCTCTAATATAGCTCCTAGGAACTTATCCATTCAAATATTTCAAAGCTAAGGTGTCTTCTAAGTTAATTGAAGATGGGTTTAGTTTACAAACATAAACCTGACTGGGTGTATAATCTACCATGAACTCTTAAACACTTGTCTACATGCAATGCATAACCACTAAACAACTCTACTATTGACAAGGATAAATAAATTATAATATGGAGGTTTGTTTTAAAAATAATTGAAGTGACTATACAAGGAATCCCAACAACTTGATATCTATAGTTCATGTTTTGTGACATTCAACTCCATTTAGAGTTGGAGCCTTTGTAATGTTGTCTACAAAAGGGATGTATAAAAGAATTGATTTAAACCATAGTTAAATTTATGAGTATGATTTGCAGGTACTCAAAGTTATATTAAATATGACATTTGGTTGAGTCTTCAACCTCATTTTCATCATATCGATGTTGACAAAGTTTCAAGTTGTCAATGCTCATCATACAAGTATTAGATAATACTTGCATACTTGAAAGATTTGGCAAGTTTGTTCAGCTCTGTAATTGACCCATACTCATCACCAATTTTAAGTTGATGAAGTAATCTTTAGGACACTTTATCATGCTTTTCAAACTTGAAATAGTACATCTATAAGTTTTTGCAAGGTCTTGATAGGAAAACGAGATTTCAAAGCAACTTGTAGATTGTGAAGATTCACTATTTTTTAATAAATATATTGTATTATAACACAAGTTGTATTTTATGCAAGTATGTCTCATAATTCATGCAATTGTGGACCATAGTAGTATGTATTGTATTTGTGCCTTGTTGATTTTGTGAGTTATGAACTTCTAAGAATATGGGAACATGCATTTTTGTAAGTTTTAAACCTATGAAGCAAATCAATGTATACATATTATAAGCAAAACATAAATTAATCAATGGCTCACACATATAGTACACATAGAATTGCACTGAAAACCCTTAATCGGGACAGAACCAACCTTCCTTGGTGTCACACCTCTAAACTCTTCATTTTATTAATTTCAAGATTCGAAATACAATATATACAAAATATTTTAGGAATTTCACTGCTACCAAAACCCTAATCCCTTAATCTAGGATTAATTTAGAAAACCTTTTAAAATAGAAAAAACGCTAAAACAACAAAAACTACCCCAAAAACAACTTGGGGGGCACTGCCTTGAACCCTTTCGGATCCAGGATACCGCTTGGAGACGAATGCCCTGTGTAAATAGGTGGGAAATAATTCCCCCCACTATACCCCCCTAGGAAAGTGCCTAGTGAACACGCCCACAAAGAGCGACAAGTGATGCAGGAGCATCGCCCACATCAAGTGAGCGTGGGGGCAAGTGCCACGCATTTTGAGCATATGTTAAATTGTTTAAAAACTTTTGAAGAATGGATGCACCAAAATTAAATGTGATAGTTAAGGAGAGGCATACTTATGCATTGTATAGGACCTTGAGCGATCCGCTCTCGTCCATAGTAGGTAGAAGGCATTTATGTAAGTAGGTAGAATTGAATATTAGATTAGACAGTTTTAGAAGGAATGGAGGGAAAACGGATATAGACACCCTCATTGTGTATTGTAACATAGTTAGAAGCATTGGAGCATAGAAGAGAAGCAAAGAGTTGTGTAAGAACACCCATGTACTGATATTTTGACTAATAGAAAAAGGTTGATTCAAATTCATGGTTTTGTGTTTATTCTCTGTGTATTGATGTTGAATGATATGCCCATGAATGTTTGCTTCCTGGTATACAATTTCTTTTATATGATGTGTATGTGATTTCATGGTTTGATTTGAAGTCTAGAAGGAAGAAGGAGTGAGTTTCAATTGTTTCTCTGTCTGAGCAATATTCCTGCAAGGGGTGCAGTTGAATTGTCCGCAAGGAGTGCATCGACAAGGAGTTTAGAGGGTTGTCTCTGAAAGCTCAGGAGAGGTAGCGGTTGTTTTCATTTCCTCAGAGTGCAGCTAGGCACAGGAGCTATGCAAGGAGTGCGTAGGCCAAGGAGAGTCTCAGGGTTGTGAAACTGAGCAAAATATCGAAGGACTTTTGCAACAGGTGTGCGCAGAGTCGAAGTCTTCAACATTTGAAAGCGGGTGGAGATTTTCCACAAGAATTGCGTGCAAGGGTCTTCTTTAAAGACCTGAAATTGTGAGAAATCTCAGGAGGAGTAAGGCCTTTGAAAACATTGAGGAACATCGAAGGTTCGTAGCGTAAGTGGATAAGTCCAGGAAGGAGTTCTTGGTTTTCCTTCATAGAAATCATCAAAGGAAAGAGATCAACGGTCAGAAATTTGTGGATAGAATTAGAAAAATCCCGCTCGTCATCAGATCTGCCAGAGAAGCGAGGAGGTTACGGCTGCGTCCGGATTTCAAGCTGAGGAGATTGTGGATTGTAGGATATTCACAGAAATACCCATCAGCCGCTGGATTGACCTGGAGTTGCACGAGGTTTAAGCTTCGTGAACAGGAGGAGGAAAGTTTCAACGAGAGGCATGGCCATCGGAATTTCGGCATTCGCAAAATCAGGAGTCACGAGGACGAGTGATCGAGAATTTTCATAGTGAAAATCCTAGAATCAATCTGAGCCATCCATCTTAAGGAGACAGGTGGCAATCATCGAGAGATCATTGGCATTTCGGCGACCGGGGTTCTAAGTTGACAAAGGAATTGTGTCATCGGGGCATCGAAAGTCTTGAAATCCCGAGGTTGAATCAGGGCCGCCCATATTGAGAGGACACATGGTGAAGATATGAGATCTCATAAAAATTCCTGAAAGGGAAGACTCCATCGGAGTTTCGGGGATCGACATTTCGGAGGTCCTGAGGACAGGATAATCTTGCATTTCCAAATCACGAAGTCCAATTTTTCGACAAGAGGAGAGTTTCTGTGTGGGACCCCTACTGATGTCATCTTATTATAGCGAGACATCGAGAATTTCCATGGGGAAAACCCCGAAGGGTGAGGACCGTCCATCCTTGAGGACGCGTGGTCGAGATCGAAGTGATCGGGAAATCAACATTCGAGAGATCGGGGAAATCGAAGGCCAAAGCGCTTCAACATTTGAAGTCGCGAAACCCCGAGGGATATCTGGAGCCATTGATCTCAGCGACCAATCACCGTCGTTGATTGTGGTTATGGTGTAAGGGCATCCTGGTGACATCATATCATGAAATCGAGAGTCAGAACATCAGGAATTCCGTGGGTAATAGATTTACTACATTTCAACACTCAAAACCCCAAATCCCGATAGGGAGTATGACTGCGGTCATATGAGAGGAGGTCGCATGGACTAAATGCATATCCCAGAGACTAAGGCAACAAGGGAGTGCGTCGGGGTATCGGCGATCAGGAAATTGGGACCCCAAAGGGTGGTGACATCAGGGATTTGAAAACCCCGAAAACCCGATTGTGGCTTTCTGTTGTAAACAAAACAGTGACCTGCCTAAAGGTCGTAAGGTGCCAGAAAAGACCTATGGGTCGAATTCGAAGGATATTCTAGTGGGAATCGAAAGAGCCATTTCGGCTCGGGGGAGGAATTTGAATGATCTTTAAGACCGAGAGGTCAGGGGCGGGACCTGCTGAGGTAGGTGCCCGAGTGGACACCACCAAGTTGTATCAGAGCTTAGAAAAGCTTCTTTTCTTTCTGTAGCAGGAAGAAGGAAGATTCACCATGCTGCCGAGAAGAAGAGACAGACAATCACCCAATCTAGAGGAGGAAAGGGAGACATCCAGAGGAAGGGGTAGACAGGTGCAAAACCTAGAAGTAGAAATAG
Organism: Picea sitchensis; assembly: GCA_010110895.2. Lineage (NCBI taxonomy): Eukaryota > Viridiplantae > Streptophyta > Pinopsida > Pinales > Pinaceae > Picea > Picea sitchensis. Next base: position 124,780 of record SNQJ01S0006796.1, on the reverse strand, counting down.
ATTTGCATAACATATGCGCCAGACTTGTGGACGTGGAGATAAGACAAAAACGCACAACTGATGTAGGAGATATCAGTGAGTCCGAAAATGAAGATGATGCTGGACGTGGAGAAGAATAAATCACAGCAGAAGATGCAGCAAATGAGCACTTACTTAAAGTTGTTACAAGATTGGGTACAAAGGCGAAGATGGATATTCTAGTTTATGAGGGAAATCTGGATGTAGAAGAGCTTCTAGACTGGATTAGAGCTCTAGACACATATTTTGACTATGAAGATGTCGAAGAAGACAAGAAGGTCAAGCATGCCATCACAAGATTAAAATGACATGCAGCATTGTGGTGGGATGAACTACAAGCAGACAGGCGTTGCCAAGGCAAGTAGAAAATTAAGAGCTGGGACAGGATGATTGCAAAGATGAAGGAAAAATTCATCCCCAGGGACTACCACATTACTCTGTTCAGGAGAATGCAGAACCTGAGACAAAAGCTGATGTCAGTAAAGGAATATACTGAGGAATTTTATAGGTTGAATATCATAGCAAGTCATCGTGAAAGCAATGATGAAAAGGTAGCTAGGTATATGAATGGCCTGAGATATGAGATTCAGGATGAGATGAGTATGTTGACTATCCGAAAGATGGAAGATGCTTATCAGATGGCTCTGAAAGAAGAAGAGAAGCTGAACCGAAAGCACAGTCAAAGAGGCCAAGGCAGAAGTCAACCCAGAGGCAAATCTGTTATCCAGGACAGAAACCAGAAGCCCAAGGAAAAATGGAAGAAACCTCAGACTCGAACTGAGAGAGGTGGAAGCTCATAGTGAGGGAAATATGTTGAACAGAGAGGACAACATACTGAGCAAAAAGGAGGGTATGATGATAATAATGCTTTTCCTCGTACTAGAGGTAGGGGAAGAGTTAGAGGTGGAGTAATTACATGCTTCACATGTGGACAGAATGGGCACAAGTCTTATGAGTGTTTGGATAAAAACAAAGAGGGTGGAGAGACTAACATTGTCGAAGCACAGGGGAGAAATGTTGAGGCAGAGGATGTTGAAGGTGGAAGATCATTGATGATGCGGAAAGTTCTTTTGACACCCGAAAGGGAGGTGGAGAGTTCAGTCCAAAGGAATAGACTTTTTCGGACTGCTTGCAAAACCAAGGACAGAGTGTGCAAGGTCATTGTGGACAGTGGTAGCACAGATAATCTCGTCTCAACCAAGATGGTAGACAAGCTGGAGCTGGAAATGATTGAACATCTGAGTCCATATAAAGTTTCATGGATACAAAAGGGACATCAGGTAAATGTCACTAAACAATGTTTAGTTGAGTTTAAGATAGGCGGATATAATGATAAGATACTCTATGATGTTATTCCTATGGATGTTTGTCATCTATTGTTGGGTATACCGTGGAAATATGACAGAAATGTGATTCATGATGGGAGGATGAACACATACACCTTAGAGAAGAATGGGAGGACACACATGTTTCTTCCAATTAAGGATAAGGAGGTGAATCCGAAAGTGAGCAACACAGTACTTCTCATGAGTGGGAAGGAATTTCTTACAGAGGTTAAGAATAAGGAGGATCCACAATTCATTGTGGTCAGGAAACCGAAAATTGTTCTGACTAGCACAAGAGTGGATGATTTACCAGAGGAGGTTCAGGAACTGCTGGAAGAGTTCGCTGACATTATAGTGGACGAATTACCTCGTTCGTTTCCACTGATCAGAAGTGTGAGTCACCATATTGATCTCATACTAGGAGGTAGTTTGCCAAATAAATCCATGTACAGATTGACATCGCAAGAAAATGAAGAGGTTAAGAGGCAAGCCCAGGAGTTGTTGGACAAAGGTTTGGTTAGGGAGAGCTTGATTCTGTGTGTTGTTCCAATAGTACTCAGTCCGAAGAAAGATGGGGGATGGAGGATGTGTACTGACTAAAGGGCAATAAATAAGATAACCATCAGGTACAGATTTCCATTGCCGAGAATGGATGATCTGATGGATTGCTTGAGTGGAGAAAAGTACTTTTCAAAGGTTGATTTGAAAAGCGGATATCATTAGATTCGCATGAGGGAAGGTGATGAGTGGAAGACAACATTCAAAACAAACGAAGGGTTGTATGAATGGCTTGTTATGCCATTTGGCTTAAAAAATGCACCAAGTACCTTCATGAGGTTGATGAACAAAGTCCTGAAGGAGTTCATCGGAAAATTTGTCATTGTGTATTTAGATGACATACTGATCTACAGTAAAACAGTAGCGGAGCATCTGAAACACTTGACTATTGTGATGAAGAGATTACAGCAAGAGAAGTTTCTCATAAACATGAATAAGTCCTCATTCATGAAGACAGAGCTCATTTACTTGGGATTTGTTATTTCTGCAGATGAGTTGAGGATGGATCCAGAAAAGGTTGAGGTAATCAAAAATTGGCCATCACCGAGGAACGTATTTTAGGTGAGGAGTTTTCATGGGTTGGCTAGTTTCTACCGAAAGTTCATTAGGAATTTCAGTGGAATTAGTGCAACAATGATGGATACAGTGAAGAAAAGACATAAATATTTTCACTGGATAGAAGAAGCTGAGAAGAGTTTTAACCTGTTGAAAAGGAAAATTACGGAACAACCAATTATAGTGTTGCCTAATTTTCAAAGGACATTTCAAGTGAAATGTGATGTAAGAGGGTTTGCGATTAGGGCAGTCTTGAGTCAGGAAGACAAGCCAATAACATACTTCAGCGAGAAGCTGAATGAAGCAAGGATGAAGTATTCCACATATGATAAGGAGTTGTATGCCATCATACAGGTGTTAAAGAAATGGAGGCATTATTTGATTCCCAAAGAGTTTGTTTTGTACAGTGATAACCATGCATTGCATTTTGTGACTCAACAGGAAAAGTTGAATCAAAAACATGTAAAATGGGTTGAATATATGCAGAATTTCACATTTGTGATTAAACATATTTCTGGTACTATTAACAAAGTTGCTGACGCTTTGAGCAGGAAGTGTTTGCTCTTGCAGGAATTCAAAGTCAAAACATTGGGTTTTGATGATCTCAGAGACATGTACACAGATGATCTAGAATTCAAGGAAGCGTATGAAGCAGCTGAGAATCCAGTTCTCAGAGATAGAAGCCAGTGGTCCAAATACATGATCCAGGAAGGATTACTGTTCAAAGCTAATCATAATTGCATTCTGAAATGCTCCATGAGGGAGAATCTGCTGAAGGAGAAACATAGTGGGGGATTGGCTGGACATTTCGATCATGACAAAACATTCGCGAAGCTGAATGAGTCATATTTTTGGCCGGGAATGCGAGCAGAGGTCAAGATATTCATGGACCAATGCAGAATTTGCCATCATTCAAAGGGGAGAAAGTAGAATGCAGGGTTTTATCAACCATTTCCCATACCCAAAAGGTCGTGGGATGAAATTAGCATGGATTTCATATTGGGGTTGCCAAGAACACAAAGAGGTGTTGATTCGATCTTTGTGGTGGTGGATAGATTTTCCAAAATGGCACACTTCATTCCATGTCAGAAAACCAGTGACGCGACTCACATCGCGAACCTGTTTTTCAAAGAGGTCATTCGACTTCATGGCTTACCAAGGAGTATAGTTTCAGATAGAGATATGAAGTTCATAGGGAACTTCTGGAGGACCTTATGGAAGAAGATGGGAACTAACTTGTTATTTAGTTTGGCTTATCATCCTCAGATGGATGGACAGACGGAAGTGGTGAACAAAAGTCTAGGAGATTTGCTGAGAAGCTTGGTAACAGAACACCACAGCCAGTGGGACAATATATTTCCACAGACAGAGTTTGCGTATAATGACTCAGTGAATAGAAGTACAGGACAAAGTCCATTTCAGATTGTTTATGGCATACAGCCGAGGGGAATTTTTGAACTGAGGGATTCATAACAGAATGAAACTAGGAGCGCTAGTGCAACAGATTTCGCAGAAGCGATGAAGGAACTTCACGGTCGAGTGAAGGAGCGATTTCATAATTCAAATCAGGAGTATAAGTGGAGAGACGATCAGCATAGAAGACAACTTCAGTTTGAGGTTGGTGATTTGGTTCTGGCACATTTGAGGAAGGAAAGGTTCCCGAGAGGAACATATAATAAATTGAAGATGAAGAAGATCGGGCCATGTAGGGTCTTGAAGAAAATTGGAGAAAATGCTTATGAGATTGAATTACCCGATGGGATCGAAATTTCTTCGATATTCAATGTCTCAAATTTATACCCATACAAAGCCGAGGAATCAGGAACAAATGATGAATAGTCAGAGGTTTAGTGGCGAAAGCAGATGCCAGTTGCAGACAAGCCACAAATGGAGCGGATATTGGATAAATGAGTGGGTAAGAAGACCAGAAGGAAAGAATACTTCGAATATTTGGTCAAGTGGAAAGGCCATCCAGTTGAAGATGCCAGCTGGGAGAATGAAGCTGAGATTAAGAAGCATAGACAGACCGTGCAAGAGCTCATGGATAGGAGCCCATGAATATTTTCAAGCGAGGGAGTATGATGCAGGAGCATCACCCACATCAAGCGAGCGTGGGGGCAAGCGCCACACATTTTGAGCATATGTTAAATTATTTAAAAACTTTTGAAGAATGGATGCACCAAAATTAAATGTGATAGTTAAGGAGAGGTGTACTTATGCATTGTATAGGACCTTGAGTTATCCGCTCTCGTCCATAGTAGGTAGAAGGCATTTATGTAAGTAGGTAGAATTGAATATTAGATTAGACAGTTTTAGAAGGAATGGAGGGAAAACAGATATAGACACCCTCATTGTGTATTGTAACATAGTTAGAAGCATTGGAGCATAGAAGAGAAGCAGAGAGCTGTGTAAGAACACCCATGTACTGATATTTGGACTAATAGAAAAAGGTTGATTCAAATTCATGATTTTGTGTTTATTCTCTGTGTATTGATGTTGAATGATATGCCCATGAATTTTTTCTTCCTGGTATACATTTGATTTTATATGTTGTGTATGTGATTTCATGGTTTGAGTTGAAGTCTAGAAGGAATAAGGAGTGAGTTTCAATTGTTTCTCTGTCTGAGCAAGATTCCTGCAAGGGATGCAGTTGAATTGTCCACAAGGAGTGCGTCGACAAGGAGTTCATAGGGTTGTCTCTGAAATCTCAGGAGAGGTAGTGGTTGTTTTCATTTCCTCAGAGTGCAGCTAGGCATAGGAGCCATGTAAGGAGTGCGCAGGCCAAGGAGAGTCTCAGGGTTGTGAAACTGAGCAAAATATCGAAGGACTGTTGCAGCAGGTGTACGCAGAGTCGAAGTCTTCAACATTTGAAAGCGGGTGGATATTTTCCGCAAGAAGTGCGTGCAAGGGTCTTCTTTAAAGACCTGAAATTGTGAGAAAGCTCAGGAGGAGTAAGGCCTTTGAAAACATTGAGGAACATCGAAGGTTCGTAGCGTAAGTGGATAAGTCCAGGAAGGAGTTCTTGGTTTTCCTTCTTATAAATCATCAAAGGAAAGAGATCGACGGTCAGAAATTTGTGGAGAGAATTAGCGAAATCCCGCTCGCCGTCAGATCTGCCAGAGAAGCAAGGAGGTTACGACTGCATCCGAAGTTCAAGCTCAGGAGATTGTGGATCATAGGATCTTCACAGAAATACCCGTCAGCTGCTGGATTGACCTGGAGTTGCATGAGGTTTAAAATTCGTGAACAGGAAGAGGAAAGTTCTGACGAGAGGCGTGGCCATCGAAATTTCGGCATTCGCGAAATCGGGAGTCACGAGGACGAGTGATCGAGAATTTTAATAGTGAAAATACCGGAATCAATCTGATCCGTCCATCTTAAGGAGACATGTGGTAATCATTGAGAGCCCATCGGCATTTCGGGGACCGGGGTTCTAAGTTGACAAAGGAATTGTGTCATCGGGGCATCGAAAGTCTCGAAATCCCGAGGTTGAATCAGGACCGCCCATCTTGAGAGGACATGTGGTGAAGATATAAGATCCTAGAAAAAGTCTCAAATGGGAAGAGTCCATCGAAGTTTCGGGGATAGACGTTTTGGAGGTCCTGAGGACAGGATAATCTTGCATTTCCAAATCGCGAAGTCCGATTTTCCGACAAGAGGAGAGTTCCGTGTGGGACCCCTGTTGACGTCATCTTATTATAGCGAGACATCGAGAATTTCCATGGGGAAAACCCCGAAGGGCAAGGACCATCCATCCTTGAGGATGTGTGGCTGAGATCGAAGTGATCGGAAAATTAACATTCGAGAGATCGGGGAAATCGAAGGCCAAAGCGCTTCGACATTTGAAGTCGTGAAACCCCGAGGGAGATCTGGAGCTGTTGATCTCAGTGACCGATCACCATTTTTTATTGTGGTTACGGTGGAAGGGCGTCCTGGTGACATCATATCGCGAAATTGTGAGTCAGAACATCAGGAATTCCGTGGGTAAGAGATTTACTACATTTCAACACTCGAAACCCCGAATCTTGATAGGGAGTATGACTGCAGTCATATGAGAGGAGTTCGCATGGACTAAACGCATAGCCTGGAGACTAAGGCAACAAGGGATTGCGTCAGGGTATCGGTGATCAGGAAATCGGGACCCCAAAGGGTGGTGACATCGGGAATTTGAAAACCCCGAAAACCCGATTGTGGCGTTCTGTCGTAAACGGACCAGTGACCGGCCTAAAGGTTGTAAGGTGCCGGAAAAAGCCTGTGGGTCGAATTCGAAGGAGATTCCAGTGGGAATCAAAAGAGCCATTCCGGCTCGGGGGAGGAATTTGAATGATCCTTAAGACCGGGAGGTCAGGCGCGGGACCTGCTGAGGTAGGTGCTCGGGTGGATACCACCAACAAGTGATTTGATCATTAGACGCAATCATCAAATCTGATGCACCTCCACACACACATGCAAATAATATAACACCTACCCAACATTATCCCACTTATTGTTTTCTTTGCATAGATGGGATCACATGATTACATAGTCAACAATCCAAGGCAGTAATGCTCATTGTTTCTCTACACCAGGTGAACTTCTCAGAGCTCACTGACTTTGTCAATGAATCTGCAACATTCTTCAAAGTGTCTACCTTCTCCAACAACACCTTCTTGTCTTCAACCATGTCTCTCGCGAAGTGATACTGAACATCAATATGCTTTATATTTGAATGACAAGTTGTGTTCTTTTCTATGAATATTGCACTCTCACTATCACGATCTAACCTTAATTCTTGTTGTACCAACCCAATACTTGAACACAATCTCTGTAACCATATTGCTTCCTTGCATGCATGAATGGTTTCCACGTATTCATCTTTTGTAGTTGATAGTGCCAAAAAAACCTGTATTTTTCTCATCCAACCGATTGCTCCTCCAAATAGGTTAAACACATACCCACTTGTATATCTTCTGCGATCCATATCTCCGACCCATTCTGCATCAACAAACCCATGTATGTCCAACACTCTATCCAATCCTAGTCTTCCTTGGTAGCACAATCCATAGCTAGAAGTACCATGGAAATACCTAAAAATCCTCTTTATTGTTGTCCAATGCTCCTTCCCTGGTTTTGACATATATCTGCTAAAACATCCCCCTGCATGTGCAATGTATGGTCTAGTAAAGACCATTGCATACATCAAACTACCAACCACACTATAATATGGAACATGGGACATGTCCTCTTCCTCTTCCTGTTTCTTGGGACACTGATCTGCAGATAAATTTACACCTACATGAATAGGAACCTTAACTCATTTAATTTCCTGCATATTAAACCTTTGCAATATTGTCTAATCATATTTTCTCTAATTCAACCAGAGTTTCATGTTTGCACTATCTCTTTTAATCTCCATTCCTAGAATGAAGTTAGCAACACCGAAATCCTTCATGTCAAATTTGGAGGATAACTTCGATTTCACCTCCTTGATAACATCCATGTTATTTCCTACCAACAACATGTCATTGACATACAACACTTGGAATATATGCAATGATCATGTATGCTTCTCACAAATCCTAGTCCAAGGATATATGTGTCAAACTTTTGGTACCACATCCTAGGTGATTGCTTTAGACCATATAGTGACTACTTTAGCTTCCAGAATAGCCTCTTTCTTTCCCTTCACTGCAAATCCTTCTGGTTGCTTCATGTAGATTTCTTCTTCCATATCCCCATGTAGGAATGTTGTCTTCACATCCATATGTTCTATTTCAAAATCAAAAGCAACAACAACAGATAAAATAAATCTAATAGAATTTAACTTGGCAACAAGAGAAAAAATTTCACCAAAGTCAATTCCCTCTACCTGGGTAGAAATTCCTATTTGGGAACATCTTAAAACTCTCTAAAAATAACATCTCGACTATAAACAATCTTCTTAGTTTTTGGAGTCCAAATCTTATAACCTTTCATACCATCTTTATAACCAATAAAGATACATTTTTTTGCTTTATTATCCATCTTACTCCTATTTTCCTTTGGAACATGTACATAAGCATCACAACCAAACACTCTAAGATGTTCAAGAGTGGGTATTTTGCTTATGGGAGTTATTCTTCTTTTCAGACTCACCCTTTTTGTGGTGATGAGGTGTAATGTCCCCCACCTCTTAATGAATAGGGTTGGAGAGACTTAGCGGTATAGCTTTATGTTATAGCAATATTTGCCTCACCCTATGAAATCTTGCACATAATGACTTTTTCCATGTGCCCATGCAGACTTATCATCCCTGTTTGTAATATCCAGAGCTAAAAATAAATATTTTTCCACATGGGTGCACCTTGCACACTATACAACATGCATATGCACAAGATGGTCCACTACAGCCCGTGTACATCAAGATTTATGCCAAAAAATGAAAATTAGTGTCGGGTTTCCATGTCACGACAGGAGATCTATGATCCTTGGCCTTCCATATAACATAAAAATTCTGACTTGGCCCTTTAGTTCCATTTTGAAGGCTATAAATGGGCCAATTCCGAGCTATGGAAAGTATAGAAAGAATTCAACTTTGAGAGCAAAGTTACTCTGGAGAAATTATTTACTTCATATTGAGTATGCATCCCTTTGTCCTTTAAGTCTGAACACAATGTTCAACCCCCAAGCTCTTCCCTTATTGATTGAGAACCTCATTGATTCTCTATTATGAGCTTGCCTTTGGTGGAGGATTGAAGTGGTGGAGGCCCAACTGGAAGGAACTTAGTTTCTCAGTTCCGAACCGTGCCGACACAGAAGTTTGTAACATTTTCACTTATGTTGATCACATATTAATAGAAATACTCTTTTCCTGTCCAATTGATATCTTGAAAATACATTGAATCATTATTCCATGGGCGTATTTGTCATGTTTATTAATGAATTATGCTATTGATTGTGCTAACATTATATAATATCACCATATGATTGTTTTGCTTTGTTGTTGAGGACTAGTTGCAGGTATATTTCTTTGGGTCAAGCGCTCAACGTCGGACTTCATCGAATGTATGTACGAGGTAGGACTTTTATCTTGTCTTGCTAACATATTTGTTTTCATAGCATACTTGAGAAGAGCGTTGATTTCTACAGTCATTTCCATCTGTTGTGGTTTACCCTAGCCATAGAGATATTTTCCTTGTAACAGAATTGGCGAACGTACTAGGGATGAATATTCTTTCTTAGGGTTTGGAGTACTTTTCTTTTTAGATTGTTCTCGTTTCTTTTGTGTTTCTTGTCGCATCATTTCTTGACAGCTCATGTTCACTCTGGGTCAGACTTTTCAACCTTATCCCTTGCTTGGCCTTGTTTTTTGAAACATATACACATTGTTTTCCCTGATAGTCACGTACATACGCAGGCTGTCCCATTGTAAGTTGCATATATACGCTCTGTTTTCCCAAAAAGTTGTGTACATCAGTTATTCTTTCTTGTTTTCTTGGTCTGGTGATTGTTGGGTGGGATTTGATGTTTGTTGAGCCTTCTTAGGTCTCTATAGTGCCTGTTAAGTGCTTGCGGGATGATAGGAAACCTATCTTTGGTTTAATTTCTGGGCGGAGTCTTTCTCGTCATCTTTTCATTTTTTATTGTCCTTGTACATTGGCCTGGTTTCTTTGTTGCTTGGTATCCTGCTTGAGTTATCATTTTCTATACACAATAGGGCTATATATCAAGTTACTTTTCAGTCCATGCATTTTCATTTTCATTATATTGAAAATACAAAAAAATAGGCATTTTTCATTGCTTGGCATTTTTGTCTTTCGAGTCCTTGTCATTATCTTAGTGCATATACTGAAAGATTGAATTTTTACTTCAGAATTGCAGAGTTGAATTTGAAAATTGCATTGGTTTTTAGAAGCATATCATTCATTAAAAGTTAAAGTTAGGACTTTGCATTATTTTCATATTTACCTTTCTTGCAGAGTCATAACATCATGAGTTTCACTACCATACCTTTTTGACTAATCGTGGCCACTAAAATTAACGCTATAATTTAAAATTAATTAGTCAAAATTTTATTTTCTAGGGTGCACAAACTAGCTTAGAATTTAGTGCCTTGGAATAGGATTTTGTGAGTAAACTTCTCTAAGGAAATTAAATCAACATATGTGTCTGAGACAAGGAGTGGAGAAATCCATTGTATAATTGGTAAGATCAGGAGGCTCTGCTCACACCAGAGTTAATCACGAGGTCACACGAAGTTGGTTGAAGGGATATCCCCCTGATACCTTCTCAGCATCAAAGATATTTCTGGGGATCGATTCATATCTGAGGATCTTGCTAGTACCTTTACCTCTGTGAGAGGCAGTGTTTTCAAGGTTTTGGGATTTTCTACCTTGACCATACAGTGGACCTGACTTACGACTACTCACTTGTGCATTAGTTATACAATGGTTTATTAGTTGCTTGACTTAGGTGTCTCGTAGGTTACTTGCAGGGGTTATTCTACAGGTACCCTGGGTCAAATAAGTGTCGAACAACACACATCCTTTATGGAGGATTACCTCTCCGAGGGATCTAACCAACTTTTTGTTGAGCCCACGAGGGCCCTTATAACTTATTATGTTACCTTCGATCTTTAGCAGGGAGTTCCAGGCCCCTCTTGGGAGAGACATACCTTATTTAGGGAGGGAGGCCACTCAACCACTTTACCCCATTTGTATGCATATTGGTCGTTTGAATTTGGGTGTGCTCTTTGATTACTAGTTGGCCTTAGGATATATTTTTTATATTTAGAGTCTTAATTCATCGTGGATTTGGACCAATGTCCCCGTCGGTCCTGTCGCTTGTTACAATTACCACCAGATTTTGAATCTTTGCCTTCTAAAAGGCGTAGTGTTATTAAGCATGGTACACACACATCCACTGTTCAGACTTGTGATTCTACAAGGATGAGTACTGAACCTAGTCTTCAAATCATTGGGATCCCTTCGACTCCCATACCTACTATAGTTAATGGCACCCCTTCAACTCCCATACCTACTATAGTTAATGGAACCCCTTCGACTCCTGCAACCTCAATGGTTGTAGTGCTAGAGGCACATATCATTACTATGGCTCAACCTATAGTGTATGCTTATTCTATTGCCTCGAACCCTTTTGGGTCTCTTGGTCACTCACCAAGATATAATGTTCAGTCCATCCCTATGGCTTCTAGTCCCTTTTCCTATGGTATGCCCAACTTCACTTTGCATTTTTCGAATGCCATCCCAGTTGTTGGCCCTAACGCTAGCATTAGGATTGGGGGAACTACACCTCCCTACACTCCATTTTCATTTGGTGGTTCTCAAATCCCTCAAATGACTCCTAATATGGGAGGCATTCCTGCTTTTAACCCTAGGTCCAATTCTCTTACTTCTGGGTGGAACAACCAACCTGGCAGACAAGATTCTACTCAAGTTCCATCCTACATCCCTACCTCCTTGGTGTCTATTCTGACCAATACATTGGTCATGAAGAATCCACCTCTATCCTCCGGATTCCCACTCAGAGGAGGTCAGTTTCACAATTTGGGCAACCCCCAACCCGGATCTAATCCGACTGGGGGGAATGTTTATAACCCTCAACAGAACATTCCTACTAGAATGATTCCCAATCAACCTTTTATGGGTCATCCCAGAGGAGGCTCTTATAATCTCAGACAGAACCATGGTTCTTACCAGAACCCTAGATGGGTTGCAGTTCCTCAAGCACAATATTTCCCGGGAGCTTGGGGCCAGATGCCGCAACCTTGTCTACATTTTATGGCCACGCTTAATCTACCAGACTTATCTAAGTTAATGAATGACTCGATGAGTCATGATCCTACATGGCCCCCCATCCCCACCAAGCCTCCTTCGGACATTCTAAATTTTGAAGGTAAGAATGGAGAGGATCTTGGTGATCACATCACTACCTTTCACCTTTGGTGCTCATCAAATTCCCTTAATGACGATTCTATTCGATTAAGATTATTTCAATGCACCCTTATTGGAGTTGCTATGAAATGATATATTGAGATACCTAGGGGGGAATATGGGACCTTTATTCAGCTGGTGATGGTCTTCCTTAACCACTTCCAATTTCCCATTCGTTACTATGCTGGCCTAGAACTTCTGTCGACTTTACGCTAGGACACCGCCACTCATATCTTAGATCATATCCAGGAGTGGCATAGATGGATGAGGTTTATGAAGAATCCTATACCCTTGAACTTCCTTTTAGAGTGGTTTCTTAAGTATTTTCACCCTCCTATATCAAAGGATGTTTCTACCTCCGGGGTCACCACTGAGGAAGAAGCGATCTTTAAATATTAGCAGTTAGATTTCATATATGCTCATTCTGGGATGTTATACCACATTCTTCTAGATGCACCGTGGTCAACTTATGACCCAAGACAAAATACTAGACCTCAGGCCAATGGCTTCGTGGGTACCGCCAATGTAAAGTCTACATAATCGGTGAAAATCCATATGAAAGAGTTGTCGTTAAACCAATCTGTAGGAGGGCCAACTTTGTCTGTGTCTTCCAAACCCACTCAATCAACGGATGTACATTCTGTGTAATCATTGACCAAACCAAATTGTAACCAACAACTAGGAGGGACTAAGGAGAAAGGACGTAATAATTGTAAGGGTGGGAAAAATGGTAATAAACCCAAGGAAAATGGTAATAATGAAAAGACCAATAGTAATGCTGGAGAGGGAAAACGAGAAAGATGTAAGGTGAAGTTTCCCTGTAAGCTTTGCACATATGATCACCTTACCCATTTATGCCCCAAACTTGCGGAAGATGTGAGGATATTATCTCTACCACCTGCCATGCTAACAAATCCATTCCCACATAACTAACACATGGCCTCGAGCTCCTCTAATGTCGAAAATGTGGCTGGTGGGAGTCAAAACCCGTCATTGCAAGGCGATGACCATTTGTATATCAATATGGTTGATGTGAAAGTTCATGTAGCCACTCGATCTCGATATTATATCTCTTCACAAGCTATTCCTGGTCTACAATCTCCTCCTCCTCCTCTAGAGATGTATTTACAAATTGAAAAACCAGAGCCACTACCTCGTATTCCGAAAGGAGTACTCAAGTGCTCTACCCATAATCCAAATGCTAGATCCGCCCAGAACTACTCTATTGTTGAGGACTTGGGTCAAACCCCTTATGCAATGTCAGCTTTGGAGGTACTCCATATGTGTCCTTCACAGAATAATGCCTTACTATCTGCTTTAGGAGCTCTAGAACCCAGTGGCTCGAAATTTATCAAGTTTGACATCACACATGTGAAGACTTGCTTGCCTTACCATGTGGCTTTCCAAATCCATGTGGAGTACTCAAAGTATACCATCAAACGTGTGGTTGTTGATGAAGGCGTTGCCACTTGTGTGATGTCCCTGATCTATTGGAAAGCTCTTGGTTCTCTGAATATTTCTAAGTCATTGAACATGTTGACTTCTTTTGACGATCATTCCTTCCACCCTCATGGTATTCTTCCTGCCTTTCTAGTCCAGTTAGGTGGGAAGACAGTAGAGGTGGAGGTTGAGGTAGTTGATGCACCTCTTGATTATAACTTGTTACTAGGATGCAATTGGACCTATGATATGGTCATCGTCGTATCATCCGTCTTTTGTACTCTTTGTTTTCCTCATGAAGGGAAGATCATGATGATAGACCAATTATCCTTTGTGTACTCTATTCCTAATGCATCTATTGGACCGTCGATCCCTATGATCGACAATTCTCAGCCGAAAACTGAGAATATCGGTGTCAGAATGTATTCTTCCCTCATGGATACTTTAGACTTCATGTCACCGAATCACCACGTTTACACTAAGTTCAGTAGGCCTGTCTCGACAGGGAGGTCCATTCCTTTCCGCACTTCCTATTTTAGTGATCCTTGGACTCTACCCTCCTCAACTGCGTCTTGTGAGGTTCAGCCACATACTGGAATTGTATCACCAACCTATGTTAGTCATGTTGGAGATGGGTCAACAACCTCTGGTAGTCATGTTAAAGACCAACATCCAACTATTTCTAGTCATGTTGGGGGCACAAATATAGTCATTGCTAGTCACACTGCACATACATCACCAACCTCTGCTAGCCATGTTGGGGATTCATCACCAACCTCTGCTAGTCATGTTGGAGATTTTCTACCAGCCTCTGCAAGTCATGCTGGGGGAATTCATATGATTGAGAGGCCTAGATGTGTAAGACGTAAGCCCAAGTTCCTTTGTAGGCTTTGTAAAGGAGATCACATTACTTGTTTTTGCCCTGCTACTCCTGTGGTACAAGAAGAGTGGTTCTTTCCTGGGGGCCCTTTGGGTTTTGAGTCGTCTTTGGCTTCCCAACCTTCTTTGGTTGATATAACATTCATGCTGATGAAATCTTTGGCTGACACCCCTCTTCCTTTAGGGGTTGATGCATACCTTGACCTTGTTGTCTCACATCATGTTTAACTAGAGGTCGTGTCAATGCAATCTTCGACCGACACCACTCTTATTTTTGGGGGTGATGCATCTCTTGACCTTATTTTCTAGCATCCTATTCAACCAATGTTTGAAGAAGTGGTCATGTTGATGCAATCTTTGACTGATCCCACTCTTCTCTTTTAGAGTGACAAGCCTAAGAAAGTGACATTGCCGATGCAATATTCAGTCAATCCCACTCTTCTTTTTGAGATTGATGCGTCCTTCGACCATGTCCTTAGAATTTCTAGTTTTGTGTCTTCTTCACTAGGGATAATTCCACTCTCTTTGAGTATGCTCCCTCCAAGTCCTAGGGTTTTTTCCTTTGATTGGAATAATCTTGTAGAGCCTCGACTTCCTTCTTCTACACCCTTCTAGATAAGGGGAATTCTTCAATATATTGTAGATAAGGTAACCTCTGCAAGTAGTTTATCCTCCTTGACTTGTAAATATTTGGGTTTTCCCAAGCTTGTGCCATCTCTTCATAAGTTGTTGACCTTTCACAGAAGTCCCGCATGGGAGCCTTGGCATCCCCCGTTATATGCTTCTTAGAATAACATCAACGAGTCCGAGTTAATCTCTTTTCCGAATCGTTAAAAAAGAGAAAATGATTTTCGAGTGCCATTTGTCCCTTTCACACTTGTTGAATTGGACTTGAAATGTCATGAGTCATAGTTAAGATCTCTTCCGACTCGTTATCAAAAAGTAAAAATATTTTCGAGTGAAATTGTCTCTTTCACACTCGTAAATTGGATTTGAAAAGATGTTTATTTGGAACAATTTTATCCCTTTTTCACACCAAGTAGACTAAAAGACATAAAAAAAGGACATTTTTTGGTGTTAAATTGTGATTGCATCTCATTCCCTTGCTTGCAGTATTGATCCCATAGTCGGTTCTCACTTTTCATTATAAATCGTTTGCCTCAGTAGTTTTGCATTCTCAACCAAGAAGAGCCTTGTTTATATGCTTCACAATTTGACACCCTATACCCAGGAGGGAACATTCCCCCGAGTGTCCATCTACTGCATGCATTTCCTTGCATTAAGCATAGGTACGTTCCACTGCTGGAACTATTTTTTCTTACTTGTGACACTTGTTTTCTCCTATGTATCATAGCATTCATTTGTCTATGAAAAAACAAAAAAGATGGGTGAGAAGGGAGTATTATCTTATATTGGTAGCAGTCGTGTCACCTTTGAACATAGTGTTATCACCATAACAATTTTCAGATAGGATCCAAGTCTCGAAAATTTAGTGAAAATACACATCACTATGGAAGTGTGATAGTTCAGAATATAAGGACTTATATGGCGGCATGTGGAAAAATTTAGCAGAGGAATGAAAGGTAGGACTCGATGGACCGTCGATCTTTAAGCAAAACGGATCAACGACTAAGTCACATATCAGGAAATGAAGCAACGCGAAAGATAATCATTTGAAGGTGGGTAGGGAAAAACCATCTTGGTTTATTGCGGTACACATGGTGCCTTTAGAGGTGCATCGGGGAAAAGGGTTGTCTGACCAAAACCACTTTTTTCAACCCCCGATAACAAATTTATCAAGAAAAGCGCAGACCGTGGATCTTGGAGCGTCCCAGATCAACGGTCAAGGCGTGTATTGAAAATTGTATCACGAGAATTAACAGATAGAAGGTGGACTGGGGAAAACTGCCATGTTTTAAATCATAAGCACGTGGTTCCCTCAGAGGCACATCAGGGAAAAAGGTGTTTCATCCAAAACCATTTTTCTCCAACCCCCGATGTCAATAGATACCTATAAAAGGAGAAACCCCCAACATTATTCTATGACAATTTGAAGCGTTCAAACATTTGGAAAATTGGCACAAGGCTTCCATTATAATTTCGAAGTTTAGAACTGAACCAGACCAGGTTTTTCACCGCTTATCAGGTATTCTTCACCATGGTTACCAATCATGTTGTTTTATCCATGAGTGAACCAGATATATCCTCCAGGGAGGAAGCCCTAATTGACAGAGATTTTGACGTTTTCGATTAAAGAAATGTTGGATTATGAAATCCCCTTTGACGTGCAATGGAAAGAACTCATGCGGTTTGGTAAGACAAAGTACAACGTCCCCGGGGTCAACAGGTGATCTCCAACTGTCACCAATCTTGTAGATCTAATAGAATCACAGGGCGGAACAAATAACGTGGAAGCAGTTGGATAGTTAGAAATATTGTTCATGATATTGAAACGTTTTATTTTTGGCTAATTATTGTAAATCATTTCGTATACCAAAACTGTTAGTCGAAATTGTTACGAAAGATGAAACGTTTCAGTTTCAACTATTTTTTATCAAATTTGTATAAGTACTGAGAAGCTAAAATGAATTAATGTTGGCAGAAGTGAAAGAGCACCTTTTGGTTGTATCATACTCTATTTTTTAAATTTTATGAATCTAAATTGAATATAAATGCAAAAGATTTTGAAGTCTCTATGAAAAGATTCTAACCAATGATGATATGAGTCTTTCTTCATTTCATCGTATGTATTTCCTGTGACCTGTCTTTCATTTACATTTTCTTCTGTTTAAATTAGAGAGTTAAAGGCCCAGAATTCATCATTTGATGCTCTTGGTTTAAGCAATTTAAACTATGTGATTGTCTTCTTAACTTATTCAGAATTCATTTCAGTAATGCTTTGATGCAGTTATTTTTTTTCTTTATCTTCCCACACACCTTTTTATTTCAAGAATAACTCATATTCATCACCTTATTTAGCCTTTGTCCTCTGGAGATTTCTATCAGTCGATGCATTGTTTTCATTCACTTTCATAATTTTGACTCCATAGCCCATAGTGTTCCCCCCTTCTTTGCCAACAACTTCATTAAAAATCCCCAAAACAAACCAAATCTAGCCACCAATTTCCATAGATATATCAAGTGACACGAGAGATCCCTCCTTGTGTTGAGTAGGCTAGTGCCTCAGCTCTAAATCTGGTTGAAATAGTTACCTCTATCGTTTGTCTATTCAACCGAACAAAATTTACAGAGTGCTAACATTTTGGCATCGTTGTTGGGGACGAAATTGAAAAATTTTCCCTAGGAAGAATGACATGGTTGAATTCTAATGTCTGAGAGTAGTAGACACTTAGGAACATATTGGTTGTAGTCCTTCTCTAGCGACTCCACACATCAAAAAATCAGTTTGAAGGTGATTCCACTGGTAGAAGAATCCATAAATTTGAACTTTCTTTGGCGACTCCACTCTCAATGCAAAATCCAGATTCCAAAACATCATTGGCGACTCCACTGTTCGAAGAGGAGTTCAATATCTGCCAGGTATGCTCCCATGAATTGATCTCATATTCCTGGCTTTCCAAATCATATTCCTCACATAAATTGGCAAAAATATTTTCCTAAATTCAAAGATGGGAAAGGAAATGATGCTGCCTTGCACTTGATTAGATTTCACATGCACATATGTAAGCTTGGGGTTGAATTTCATGAGGATTGTTTGATGAAATTTTTTATGGCTACTTTAGAGGGGAGAGCAAGATTATGGTATGAAGTTTTAAAAATAGGAAACTTATACTCTCTTAAATATTTCCATATAACATTCTTTAAGCATTATGGAGAATCTAATCCTTCATCCTCGGTGTTTGAAGATTGTTGTGAATTTTGTGAACATTTCATTAAGTACCTTAAAAATGTTTTTGGTGATGAAGAGTGTATGAATGATGAAATCATAGAATCCCTTTATGAATATTCATCCCAACAACAAATAGTATCGCCTCCTTTGGTTGAAGGTGAAGTTGATCAAGAAATTGTTGTTAAAAGTTATTTTCCTTCCCCTAAACTTGATAAATATATTCAACAAGATTTTCAGCAAGACAAAGTGTTTCAAGGTTATCTTTCTCCCCCTATTAATGATATGGTTGTTCAAATTCTAAGTGGCCTAGACATGGATGAGGATTTTGAAACTGCATCTATGGAAACTTCCAGCAATGAACAAACAAATGACATAGATTTTCAGGAAAGAAACAAAACAATGTATGCCACTTTTCAATTAGAAATACAGAAAGATAATGAAGAGGCAGTGGTTTTATTTGATTCATTTGAAAATCATGGTTTTGAAAGTACGTCCATGGGAAATCTAGACTGTGAAATAGTGCATGTTGTTATCTTTTTACATTTGCAAGAATATTATGAGCATGATCTTATTTCTATTAATTCATTTGAAAGTCAGAATGACAGTCCTCAAGCAAATTCCCAGAAGTTTGATGAAACCAAATCATAATTGTTTGATGAACAAGAGGATAGCCTTGATACACATAATATGGCTGTCACATTTGAAAATGTTCAATAATGTATGAATATTTGTGTTGATATACATGGAAGAGTAAACAAACCTATTGCTACCATTTCATTTGAAAATGTTCTCAGAACTGAAGAAAAAGAGCAAGAGAAACAAACACTTATGAAAGAAGCTTGCCTTTCTATTTTTGCTCATCATGAAGAAATGAATTCTCATGGTTTTTGTTAGGGTCCTAACTTTCACATAGGTAGAACAATATATTCGGATGTAATAAAGGTCAATATTAATAAGGCCTTTCAATAAAATAGAATAAGGTGGATGTAAGAAGACCTAATAGAAGATTTCGCTTCTAGAAGGATCTTCCTCTAGATGCTTCTTTTTAGTATAAATAGGATTCAAGGGTATGAGAACCCTAGATTGGATATTATTGTAATAGAGCTTTTCTCAATTGGAGGTTGCCCCCTCGAAGAGGCCCGTGAACATTTCTTTCAGATTCAAACTGTTATTTCTGTTGTTATTCCTATATCATTTCAATGTTATTGTGGTGAATATTCTGGTTATATTGTTGTTATTCTGCCATTACTAGCATTTTATTTCTGTTATGCATACATTTTATATTTGGTATATTACAAGTAGTATCAGAGCACTTTCCTTGGCAGAAAGTGTGGGTTAAATTGTTTTTCAAGGTAGATACCTATTTCGGTGTCTTTAAGCCACAAAGATCTATCGTTACGCACATAAACACGTGGTTGAGGGATTCATACACGCAGGAAATACAAATGGTACTTAAGCGCACATCTGTTGGACACCCTTGTAACCTCTGTTGATACCCCTTCGAGTGGTAGCACATCAGACAAAATCTGTGTATGGATCGACCTAGATTACCTGAAGCCCTCTTTAGATAAATCTATCAGCCACCTGACTTCTATAATGTCACCAAGAATAACACTCGGGAAGATACTCTCTAGTACCTGGGTAGTCGGGTAGTATGACTAAGGGTACAGTCTATCCTCATTAGTTAGTACCCTGAGATATTGGGCCGAGTACTACTGTTGGACCCCGCACGTATATCAGAGAGCTATAGCACAGGGAAAAATCTTGTTTGTAGAACCCTTGAATACCTAACCCTTGGGGATAGAAACATAAACAAAATAAAACAGACAAGATCTATTGCCACGCAACTGTGTTCGGGTTGCCAAGTAAATACACATTTCTTTCTGGTTAAGCATTTGGGCATTTCTTCTCTAGCAAATATACATTTTCCTGTTAAGCATTTGGGCATTTTCTCTAAAATATTCTTCGCACTCATTTAAGAGTCCTGAATTTTAAGAGTCCTGAATTTTTTCAAATTTTATTTCAGACTCTATTCCATTGATTCATCCCTTCTATCACATCTATCCATATAATCTTTTGGGCAAAAAATATTTTTACTCCCCGCTTCTACTCTTTTCAAATTCTGTATCCCTCATGGCTCACACTTGTAGCCAAGACTTGGAAGCTCACTTCCAACATCTTTGCAATCTGGTCTCATTGAGACCCAACAAGGAACAACTCAAGCAATGTTGTCGCCATCAATACAACCATGCAATCCCTCAATGGGCTAAATCAAACAAGACCTCACCTCCCAACTTGAATTAGTCTTTCTGGACACTCCGCACTAAACTCCAGACATCCCTACAGATAACCCTTCCTCTTCCCTCACCTCCACATCCTGAACGTGACCATTCCTCTCATCCCCATACCTTGCAGAACCATCACTTTCAACGTGACCTACGCCTTCCATGGGTGGATGTGACCAAATTTGATGGCTCGGACCCCACTGGTTGGGTAACCCAAATGGAACATTACTTCTCTTTATATAGCATTACAGATGACTTGACCAAACTCTAGTATGGTATTCTCCATCTAGATCAAAAACATTGGCAATGGTGGCAATGGAGAAAAAATTCTTGTCAAGGGTATATTTCTTGGACACAATTTGTGGCAGAGATTTATGAACACTTTGAAACTGACACCAACCATTTGGGCAGTTTGACAAAGGTGAAACAATTAGGAACAATGGAAGAATTTATAGCTTCCTTTGAGTGCCTGGATTTTAGAACAGAGGGCATGTCTGATGCCTTTTTCCAAGGGTATTTTATCAGTGGCCTCAAGGATGGAATTCGGGCCCATGTCCTCATGGCTCAGCCTGAGAGTTGGGTGGAGGCTACCAAAAGAGATAAACAATCACAACAGGTTGTATATTCTCAAAACCGCAAACCCTCCTTCATCCCTCGCCCTAAACTAGTAAATCCCACTACTCCCTCTTCGCCACTAAAGATCCAAAAATTGACCTGGGCTAAAATGGATGAACTCCAACTCAAATGCCTTTGTTATAACTATGATGAAAAATATTTCTTGGGCCACAAGAGTAAAGAACAAAAGATTTTTATGGCCATCTCTGAGGAGATTTTAGAATAAGATGAAGAAACTCTCTCTATGTCTGAATCACCTGAATCCACTGACATAACCCCTCCCTCAGACCCTCCCGAACTAGAACCAGTCATTTCCCTCAATGCTCTCACTGGCTTCTTTGCTTCCCAAACCCTCAAGCTAATCAGTTACATCGAGCATCGGAAGGTCATCATTCTAGTTGATAGTAGCAACACCCATAATTTTATTCATCACCGCATTACCCAAGAAACTCATTGCTACATCCATGTCATCAATGATTTCGAAATCATGATTGCCAATGGTGGTTCCATGAAATGTGGAGGGCATTGTGAAAATGTGTGTCTCCAAATTGGTGACTACCACCTGAAATCCCATATGTTTACTATCGACATGGGAGGTTGTGACATTGTGCTGGGTGTAGAATGGCTAAGGACTATGGGTCCCATTCTCATGGATTTTAAATACTTAACCATGAAATTCGACCAGGAGGGCCACCAATATAAGTTCCAAGGCATCACCGCTGGTTCACCTGAGATCATTAGTTCCCATCACATGGAGAAGCTACTCAAAAAGGGTAATTCTGGTGTTATCGCCCAACTCCATGCCATACAAGCAACAAAGACACCCTCAGTACCGCAAGACCTCCAAGCCATCCTTTCTAAACATCAATTGGTATTTTCCACTCCCAAAGGCCTCCCTCCTTCCCATGGTGTTCATGATCATTCCATTCCCCTTGTACCAGGAATCCTTTCTCCCAATATTTGTTCGTATCATCACCCCTTTTCCCCAAAAAATGAAATTGATAAAATGCTCCAGGAACTCCTTACTACATGCGTTATCCACCCTAGTACGAGACCCTATTAGTCTCCTATGGTCATGGTCCTAAAGAAAGAAGGATCTTGGAGAATGTGCCCTGACTTCTGTGCCCTCAACAAACTTACCATCAAAGACAAATTCCCCATTCTTGTCATTGATGACCTCCTGGATGAATTGAGTGGTGCCTAATTCTTCACTAAACTGGATCTTCGTTCGGGCTACCACCAGATACGCATGAAAGAGGCAGATATTCCCAAGACTACCTTTAGAACTCATGAGGGCCACTATGATTTTTTGATCATGCCCTTTGGCTTGTGTAATTCCCCCTCCACCTTCCAAAGCCTCATGAATCATGTCTTTCGTCCTTTTCTCTTCCATTTTGTCTTCTTTCTTTGATGATATCCTCATTTATAGAAAAACCTAGATAGACCATCTTGCTCATGTGGATTGAGTTCTCCATCTACTCTCTCAGCACCAACTTTTCCTGAAACAATCTAAATGTTCTTTTGGAACCTTAGAAGTAGAATACTTGGGTCATCTGGTTGGCAAATATGGCGTCAGGGTGGATCCTAAAATGATTGAAGCTATGCAAGATTGGCCTCACCCAAAGACTCTTAAGATATTGCATGGATTTCTAGGCTTAACAGGGTATTATCGCAAGTTTGTTAAGAATTATGGAAATATTGCAACACCTCTCACTGCTCTCCTAAAAAAACACTCTTTCACTTGGACTCCAGCCACTGCTCAAGATTTTCAAACCTTGAAGATGGCCATGTGAACCACTCCAGTCCTCGCCCTTTCCGATTTCACAAAGACCTTTGTGTTGGAATGTGATGCCTCAGGGAAAGGAATTGGTGTTGTCCTTATGCAAGAGAGTCGACCTTTGGCCTTTACCAACAAGCAACTATCTGAAATAAATCTGGGCAAATCCATCTATGAAAAGGAAATGTTGGCTATTTTGCATGCCGTGGATCCGTGGCATCCTTATCTATTGGGGAAATGGTTCCAAATTAAGACAAACCATCAAATCCTCAAGCATTTTCTAGAACAACACATTTTCTCCCCAGAACAACAAAAATGGGTGACTAAACTCTTTGGATATGATTATGAGATCATTTATAAGAAAGGAAAAGACAATGTGGTTGCAGATGCACTTTCCCAAAATAATGAAGATGAAGGATCCCTTTTTTCTCTTTCATTCATTGTACCAGATTGGCTCCAAGATGTTCGCCAGGAATGGCTACAAGATCCCAAAAGTTCGCAGTTGATCCAACAATTGCAATCCAATGCTCCAGCTTCCCCAGGGTACTCTTGGCTCCATGAGGAACTTCGATACAAAGGCCGTTTGTATTTAAGTAAACAATAAAAGTTTAAATCCATGGTACTTTTTGAGCTTCATGCTACACCCACAACAGGGCACTCCAGGTTCACCAAAACCTATGACAGGGTCAAACGTTCCTTTTTTTGGGATGGTATGAAACATGACATTCGTAATTTTGTAGCTGAATGTGACATGTGTCAATGCGACAAGGGAGAAACAGTCAAATCATCGGGCAAACTACAACTGCTCCCAATTCCACCTTATATTTGGAAGGATATCTTTATGGATTTTATTACCGGCTTACCCAAATCGGGAAATAAATCCGTCATCATGGTGGTTTTTTATCACCTTTCCAAGTATGCTAATTTCTACACCCTTCAACACCCATTTACAACATCGATGATGGCTCAAATATTCATGGATCGGGTCTTCAAGCTTCATGGCATGCCACACTCTATTGTTTCTGATCGTGACCCAACTTTCACAAGCAATTTTTGGCAAGAACTGTTCAAGATACAAGGCACATAATTGCATCTCAACACATATTATCATCCCTAGACTGATGGCCAAATGGAAGTTGTCAACAAGTGTTTGGAAACATATTTGAGGTGTTTTTCCTTGGAAAAGAAAAATCAGTGGGCTCAATGGTTATCCCTAGCTGAATGGTGGTACAACTCTTCATACCATACAGCTACACGCGTGACTACTTTTGAAGCGGTATATGGATAGAATCCACCTTCGGTTCTCTCATACATACCAAGTTCCTCGAAGGTCTAGGCGGTTGACCTAACACTTACATCTTGAGAGGCTATTCTTCGTACCCTCAAAGAGAATTTGGTCATGGCAAAGAATCGCATGAAGCAACAAACATATCAAGGTCGCTCTGAACGTCAATTTGTAGAAGGGGATCAGGTGTTTCTTCGACTACAACCTTACAAGAAAACTTCCCTCAAGGCCGAGCATTGTCAGAAGCTAGCACCCAAATTTTATGTTCCTTATACCATGCTCAAGCGTGTGGGACAAGTTTCCTATCAGTTAGATTTGCCTAGCCATTCGAAGCTACATCCTTTTTTCATGTTTCATGCTTAAAGAAGGTGATTGGAGCTAAGTGCCAAATTCAAACCAACCTTCCAGAGTTAGCTGAAGAAGGATCCATTTGGCTACAACCAGAAGCAGTTTTGGACCAGCGTGAGCGTCGCCTATGTCAAAGAACCATCAAGGAAGTGCTAGTCCATTGGAAAGATACAACTCTAGCAGACGCCACTTGGGAACTAGCTACCATTCTGCAGCAATTTCCTCATCTCAAGCCTTGAGGACAAGGTTGTTTTTAAGGGGGCGGACATGTTAGGGTCCTAACCCGCACATAGGTAGAACAATATATTCGGATGTAATTAAGGTCAATATTAATAAGGCCTTTCAATAAAATAGAATAAGGTGGATGTAAGAAGACCTAATAGAAGCTTCCACTTCTAGAAGGATCTTCCTCTAGATGCTTCTTTTTAGTATGAGTCGAGGGTATGAGAACCCTAGCTTGGATATTATTGTAATAGAGCTCCGCTCAATTGGAGTTTTCCCCCTCGAAGAGGTTCGTGAACATTTATTTCATATTCAAAGTGTTATTTATGTTGTTATTCTTATAACATTTCAGTGTTATTGTGGTGAATGTTCTGGTTATATTGTTGTTATTCTGCCATTAATAGCATTTTATTTATGTTCTGCATACATTTTATATCTGATATATTACAGTTTTCCAGATTATGTGGCCATCCTATTATAGTCATCAGTGAAGGAAGAATTTGTTTCATTCATAAACTCAAATTTTGAATTCAATTTTTTCTTTTAGTTGCCATCTTTTACATTTGTCTACCAGCTTAAGAAAAATGTGAGCAAAGGCGAATCGGGAAGCCAATTGCTTGATTGGCTGGATTGGCACTTTAGCATCACTTGATTGAGTATTCATTTCAGAATTTTTAGGGTAGGTAGGAGTGTGCGAATAATCTTGTTGGTCAAGCATTTTTCAGTTTAGATTTCCAGTATTGTGTACAGTCAGATTTTAGCGGTGTATTCAGTGTTCAGTATCTAGTTGAGAGCAGTGTGCAGAGTTTGGTTTTCAACAGACACCGGTGATAGGTCAGAGTAGGGTACACACATATGTTTTGGGAGAAACCCAATGGATCAGGAATTGGTTCTATGAGTTCTTTGCTACCTCACAGGGAGGATATCATCCCCAGTTGGAGCCTATGTTATCACCATAACAATTTTCAAATAGGATCCGAGTCTCAGAAATTTAGCGAAAATCCACATCTCTATGGAAGTGTGATAGTTTGGAATATAAGGACTTATATGGCAGCATGTGGAAAAATTTAGTGGACGCACGAAAGGTAGGACTCGGCGGATCGTCGATCTTGAAGCAACCTAGATCAACGACTAAGGCACATATCGGGAAACAAAGTAGCGCAAAAGATAATCATTTGAAGGCGGGCCAGGGAAAACCATCACGGTTTATTGTAGGACACGTGTCGCCTTTAGAGGTGCATCAGGGAAAAGGGTTGTCTGACCAAAACCAAGATTTTCAACCCCCGATAACAAAGCTTCCGAGCAAAGCGCGGACCATGGATCTTGGAGCGGCTCGGATCAATGGTCGAGGCATGTATCAAAAATTGGAATAGCACAAGAATTAACTGACGGAAGGTGGACTGGGGAAAAATATCGTGGTTTAAATCATGGACACATGGTGCCCTCAAAGGCACATCAGGGTGAAAGGATGTTCATCCAAAACCATTTTTCTCCAACCCCCGATGTCAATAGATACCTATAAAAGGAGGAACCCCCGAAATTATTCTATGACAATTTGAAGCGTTCAAACGTTTGGAAATTTGGCGCAAAGCTTCCATTCAATGTTTGAAGTTCAGAACTGAACCAGACCAATTTTTTCGCCGCTTATCAGGTATTCTTCACCACAGCTGCCAATCCTATTGTTTTATCTGTGAGTGAACCAGATATCTCCTCTAGGGAGGAAGCCCTAATTGACAAACATTTTGACGTTTTTTATTAAAGAAATGATGGATTATGAAATCCCCTCTGATGCGCAATGGAAAGAACTCGTGTGGTTGGGTAAGACAAAGTACAACATCCCCGGGGTCAACAGATGATCTCCATCTGTCACCAATCTTGCATATCCAACAGAAGCACAAGGAGAAAGAAATGACATGGAAGAAGTCGGGCATTTAGAGAGATTGCTCATGATGTTGAAACATTTTCTTTTTTGCTATTTATTGTAAATCGTTTTGTATACTGAAACTGCTAGTCGAAACTATTATGGAAGATGAAACGTTTCAGTTTCAACTATTTTTTATCAAATTTGTATAAGTACTGAGAAACTTGAATGAATTAATGTTGGCAGAAGTGAAAGAGCACTTTTTGGTTGTATCAGACTCTATTTTTAAAATTTTCTGAATCTGAATTGAATATAAATGCAGAAGATTTTGAAGTCTCTATGAAAATATTCTAACCAGTGATGATATGAATCTTGTTTCCTTTCATCATATGTATTTCCTATGACCTGTCTTTCATTTGCATTTTCTTCTGTTTAAATTGGAAAGTTAAGGGCCCATAATTCATGATTTGATGCTCTTGTCTTAAGCAATTTAAATTGTGTGATTGTCTTCTTAACTTATTCATAATTCATTTCAGTAATGCTCTGATGCAGTTATTTGTTTTCTTTATCTTCCTACACACCTTTTTATTTCAAGAATAAATCAGATTCATCGCCTAATTTAGCCTTTGTCCTCTTGAGAGTTCTATCAGTCGATGCATTGTTTTCGTTCACTTTCAGAATTTTGACTCCATATCCCATAGTGGTCCTCCCTTATTTGTCAACAACTTTATTAAAAATCCCCCAAAAAAACCAAATCTAGCCACTGATTTCCATAGATATATCAAGTGACATGAGAGAGCCCTCTCTGAGTTGAGCAGGCTAGTGCCTCATCTCTAAAGCTAGCTGAAACAGTTACCTATGTCATTTTTCTATTCAACTAGATAGAATTTACAGAGTGCTAACACATAGCACAAATTTATTGAGTCCATTTGTCATCATAATTTTGGGATTAGCATGGCCTTAGGAAGTTGAGCTCGTTACAGAGTCCTCTCTACCGACTAGTTACTCTTCCAATCCCTATAGAGAATTTCATTGATGCCTCCTGCATATTATGGTTTCATCATTGGGTCTATGCTATCGGAGTTCTCCATACATCTCATTCTCTTGTTCAAAGGAAGTATCTAAACCTGTGTCGGCCACTCCTCAGAACTCTTGACTTTGCATGTTGCCCATACCCTCAGTTTGTCTCAGAATCACATGGTATTCTAGTCATATCATGCACCCTGGCCCTACTTTCATCATGGGTAGGTAACCTTGAACCCAACAGTCGACATTTCATCATTGGTCGTTGAATAGGTGGTTTCCCTTGTGTTCGACGACAAGACTGATGATATTATGGTAGCTGCGGGAGGTATTTACCTTCACATGTAAACCTGATGAGAATAGAATACTCCGGAAAGAAAGAAGAAACCCTAATGAGTTGGAAAATAACCCTAGAAGACTTGTCGGCTCAAGAGGATAATTTATATTAGGTTATTAGCCTCCAAGAGAAGAAGTCGGCCAAAAATAATAATAATATACTAAACAGATAGGTACCCAGAAGGAGAAGTCGGCCCTAGTAAGTCTACCAGAACCACTATAAATACAGGGCACCAGTCTCTCATTTGACACATCTCAACAATTGCAGAGAGCCATTTCTGCGCAGTGCAATTGTAGTCTTGTGCGTAGGTTTGGAGGAAAGCTACTGGTGCAGCTGTTGCAGCTAGCAGTTATGTTTTGGATTGGACTATCTCTTGGCTAGGGTTTGGAACATATGATCATCCTTTGTTGATGTGCTATCCTTGGGGAAATGTGCAATACCCTTTGTTTGGCTATCTAGCCTAGGGTTTTCTTCCAGAGTGATTCTCTGTCAAGGTTAAGGTGCTCAGAGGGTGGCTTCGGCCTATGGTTGGGTGACAAGGGTATTGCCAATGGTAAAACGAGCACACATCTCTCATATTCTAATAGTTTATGGGCCCAAAACTCCTTGATTCAGTATAAACGCTGGAAAGAAACATAGCCGCTAGGATATTGAGCTCGCTGAGGAACTATCACTAGGTTTACTAGCAAAAGAAACTTCTGAGACACTGCCGCTAGGGTTACTAGAAGGATCGATTGCAAAAACCCTAATCTTCTCGTTGAGGCACCTTAAGTGAAGAGATTGACCTAATCTCCAGACAGATCAGTGCACCCTAGCCTAGCGCATCTCCTAGTATTCTCATCAAGCCAAGACGTCAAGTTTGAGTTTGTGATCAAATCTAGGGTTTGACCAAGTCAAAACAACCATGACTTATTCTATGAAGTTAGAGAATAAGTTAGATGGAGCCTCTAACTTTAGAGCATGGAAGACAAGAATTGACCTCATCCTTGCCAAGAATAAAGTGTTGGATATTGTGAAAGGAAAGATCATGAAGCTAGAGTTTGAAGAAGGAAAAGAGAAGGAACCGTAGAACATTGTAGCCATGGAGAAGTTCAAAGACATTGATATCAATGCTATGAGTATCATAGTGGAATCTATAAAATACCACTTGATACCCTACATATCCCATCTTGACTCATCGAAGAAGATGTATGATGCCCTAACAAACCTCTTCTCAGTCATAAACATTGGACAAGTAATGAGCTTGAAGAATGAACTCCATGACATGAAGATGAATGATGATGATAGCATAGCATCATACTTTGTGAGAATTTCTCAGTTAAAAGATCAACTACAAGCTATTGAAGAGATTATCTCAGAAAAGGAGTTGGTAAACATAGTACTCAATGGTATTCCCAAGACGTGGGATGGATTTGCCCCAAGCATGAACACAAGAAAGGAGTATCCGACATTTGAAGAAATTTGGACTTGTTGTTCTCAAGAAGAATCAAGGATCAATGCAAAAGAGAAACCCCAAAAGAAGTACGATGATCAAGCCTTCACAACAAGATTCAATAATTTCAGGGAGAAAATAAAGTTTGGTTCAATGAGGAAGCCAAATCAAGAGAAAGACATATAAGAAGTACAATGCTTCAACTGTCAAAAGTATGGTCACTACAAGAATCATTTTCCCGACCTAAAGAAAAGGAAGGAGAAACATGAAGCATCAATTGCCGAAGAAAAGGAACCTACAAATAAGACTAAGCAGGATGGAAGAGACTTCTTCTTCTAAAGGTAACAAAACTCTTCTTGTTTCTTGTACATATCTTGTTTGCATCGTCTCTGTACATATCTTGTATATCTATCTCTTGGAAGATAATGTGTTCCAAGAAGAACTATACCTATGGAAGAACAACAAGATAAGAATGGATATCATTAGATAAATACACATGAAAGGATGAAATAAAAATCATGTGGAAGCTATTGCAAGATAAGCCGAATCAATCATGAAGAGACTTAGAAGAAGCAAAGACATAAATAAGTCAGTAATCGAGAGGAAATTGGAAAAAGACTTATGACATTTTGTAGAAGACAACAAGACGAAAGCGTGGAATCTGTTAGACAAGAGAGCCAATTATATATTGCAGAAGACAATAAGGATGCAGATGGAAGCGTGGACTCTGTTAGATGGAGGGAACCGATTATATGCACTCATAGATGAAGCAAGGATTAAGAGGGAGATAATCGTATGATCCATTGAAGATGATGAAGTATATATCCATGATAGCAACCATGAAAGACAGTATATATTCTTCAAAGAGAAGCCTTAAAGTATCCCTGGTTTTCCATCCACATCCATGATCCTATGATGGAATATTTAGGGCATGGAATGTATAAGAAATTCCATGGACCCGAGAACTAAAGAAACACATGAAGATTCCAAGAAAGAAAGAGAATCCAGAACAACCAGTCATTGTATCAAGAATCACAAGATTTTCAGCCTGATATAAACTCAATAAAAGAAATCAAGCAAAGGAACTGAAAGTCGCGATGAAGAACAGTGTATGGAAGACTTATGAATGAAAGCATTGCAAGATCCAAAAATAGAGGTTCTCCTATATGGAGGGAGAAGACTATGATGATTACTTGCTCCAGTAAACCATACCTATCTCTACATGAGTCATTATATCATCCACAACATCCATGAATCATAATTCTACATCAGATGAATGTAAAGAATGTTCTCCGAAGAAATTCAGTAAAGAGTTTATGAAGAGCAATATCAAGACTTTGAGGCATACCAAAAAGAGACCCTTGTATGTAGATAGAAGAAGATAACTTGGTGGAGAAAATCTAGTGCACAGTAGAAGCGTGGTGAAGATTTCCTATAACATCAAGATGATTACTCAAAAAATCAGATCTCATGATGACAGAAGAAGTGCCACATGGATATGTTCCATTTTTTCCAACAATGATATACTCTATTGTTCATAGCTACATGAAGCCTTCACAGTGTTCCAGACTAAAGTACATTTGAAATATAGAATTACATTATCCATGATGAAGTCTAGGAAGGAGAAAGTGGTTCTCCAATACATATCTCCATAGATGAGTAGATAAGCAGACATTTTGGTAAAGCTTCTATCCAAGATGAAAGAGTTTGCATACTCAATATGGATCTCATGGAAACGACTTCCTTATTGAAAAAGGAAGAGATGAATCCCAGGTTGGGAGGGAGGACTGAAAATATTATTGAAGACATTCATTTTCAAGATTGAAAAATAGTCCATCTTGGACAGATTCTTTCCTATTCGGAAAGTGGATTGAGATTTCTGACGGACAACAATTTCCCATTGTGGTTAACATGGGAAATGGTCCAGATTGTTGATGTATCATAGACAATGACTTCCCATTGTGGAACATGGGAAATGGTCCAAATTGTTGATGTATCATAGACAGTGACTTCCCATTGTGGTTAACATGGGGAGTGGTCTAGGGAAGTCTCTCTTCTTGAGGGTTACTCAAGAAGACTGGCCCACCTCGCCGGACAACGATTTCTCATTGTGGTTAACATGAGGAATGGTTCGTTTTGGAGGTTGATACAATACAATATTCTCCTCTTGTGGATAATAGAGGAAATGGTCTGGACAGTCATTCCTTAGGGTTTATACATTCTCTCCAGGGTGCACTTTGATTAGTGTAGGAGGAATGGCCCAGGGTGGGGAATGGTCCAGGCTCAACAATCAAGGATAGGCATTCTTTAAGGTTTATACATTCTCTCCAGGGTGCACTTTTATTAGTGTAGGAGGAATGGCCCAGGGTGAGGAATGGTCCAGGCTCAGAAACAAGGATGATTTTAAGGATGTATTTTTTTTTTTTTAATGTAGAAACCTTGGTGAATATTACTAATACTTCATATGTCAACTATAAATGTTTGGCGATATTTTTGTAAAAATATTCAAATTTATAAGGATTTTATATAGTTTTTATAAATTTTTGGCGATTTTTAATGTAAAATAATTTTATCCTATAGAATTTGGGCAAATCATTTTTAAAATAGCGGATCTTGTTTTTGGAAAACCATGGAAAATTAGCCCATGAGAGAAATTTAGCCCCTAAAATCATCCATGCTCAGAAATCAGAAACAATCATTCTTCCTTGTTTGAGAAGAATAGGGCAGATAGCCCATTGTTGATGTTCTACACTGAGGGCAGATATTCCTTCAGATCTCATAGATGTGAGTGAAATATTGGCTTAGATGATTCAATTTATATCATAACATTGTTTCTGTTCAGGTTTCTATCAGATGTTTTTTATGAAGACTGTATGACAGTAGATGTATACTACTATGGAGGATATGTTCCACTATTCGTGACTATATGTTGTTGATCAAGTACTTGTGTGTTACTTGGTGTGGTAGTGTACCACTGGATTGTAGTTATGTACTACTATGGATAGACACAGTTGTGTTCTATTTTGTTCTGATTTCCTTGAAGACTATCAACAGTTTATTGGAAATAATTATCAGTCAGATGAATGATGAACAGAGATTTTCCAGATAGAAAATGGTTCAGAACATTTAATCTTCTAGATTAGAAGAATGGCTCTTGTATCACTCTGTGGAGTGAGAAACATGTCTGATTACTCAGATAGAGTATGGTTTCAAGAGATGATGCAATCGATGATGATGATGGTGCTCATGATCTAGTCATTATCTAGTCTATATAACTATGTTGATGCTACCGAGTGAATGGTATGTTTTGTGCTCAAGATCATTACCTGTAATACCTCCCTAGATAGGAGGGAGTGTTGATATTATGGTAGTTGTGGGAGGTATTTACCTCCACGTGTAAACCTGACGAGAATAGAATACTCTGGAAAGAAAGAAGAAACCCTAATGAGTTGGCTAATAACCCTAGAATACTTGTCGGCTCAAGAGGACAATTTATATTAGGTTATTAGCCTCCAAGAGAAGACGTCGGACATAAATAATAATAATATACTGAACAGACAGGTACCCAGAAGAAGAAGTCAACCCCAGTAAGTCTGCCAGAACCACTATAAATACATAGTGCCAGTCTCTCATTTGACACATCTCAACAGTTGCAGAGAGCCAGTTTTGCGCAGTGTAGTTGTAGTATTGTGCGCAGTTTTGGAGGAAAGTTGTTGGTGCAGTTGTTGCAGCTAGCAGTTACGTTTTGGATTGGACTATCTCTTGGCTAGGGTTTGGAACATCTGATCAGCCTTTGTTGATGTGCTACCCTTTTTTTGGCTATCTAGCCTAGGGTTTTCTTCCGGAATGATTCTCTGTCAAGGTTAAGGTGCTCAGAGGGTGGCATCGACCTATGGTTGGGTGACAAGGGTATTATCAATGGTAAAACGAGCACACATATTTCATTTTCTAACAAATACATCTCTTCACACATTGGGATTTGTGAAGTGTCTTGGATGCCATTAGCCTTATGGGTGGTTTCCTTTCCTTTGTCAACAATTTTCATCATTGGTTGCTATTCATAGGGTCTTTTTCGTGTACCGCTTGCACTTGGAGAACACAAAAGACACACAGGGTTGTTGGTTCATGAACATGTTCTTTGTCCAATTTACACCAAATCATGAAGCTCCTGCTTTGTAACTTGTGATGATTGATGAGAGATGCCTTAATGATCTAATTTCAGTGGGTCTCTTTCCATCGAATTCAACTCATTTATTCCAGAAATGGGACCTAGAGTCTTATGAGTACCTTGAGGCTTGCAATCATTAGTGGCAGGTTCTCTGGCCATCGACAGTTGGGAATACATCAATGTCTCTTGATCGATGGATTCTTCAGGTGTTCGGCACCAGCTCCTTTATTCATACTTGTAAGAATGTACTCGGTGCCTTGATACCTACTTTCATTATCGATAGGTTGTCTCGCACTTGTTAACGGTATACATCAATGACCGATAATCAAATGATGTCTCATTATGTTCAACCTCAACTCCTTTATTCACATGATGTAGACTTGCACCCTTGGTGGATTGTGTAGAAGACTTGAAGACATCACTATGTGGCCTCAACTTTCCTGATCTGTTGCTTCGTTTTCATTGGACCAGTACCTATATGACTTCAGTGATCATGGGAGATCAGATTGTACTCCATTGTATACAGATATCTTCATATTGGTTTTGAGACTGGTTCTACTGGGCCTTGTTCGTGACTATGACAACTATTGGCATGTAACCACATTTGTATTTGCCTATTCATGTCCACAAACACTTGTTTGGTATATTTTCACATGGATCTGCAATGTAATTTTATTGGAAGCCATGTATGCAAAGTCACTGTAGAATGTAATGAGCAGCTAGTTCATCCAGATGGTCCCCTACCACTCCACTTCTGGGTTGTTTATAATGTATTTTGGCCATCGCAGATACTCCTATGACCTCACACATTAGGGGGCATCTGTTATAGCAAGATTTTCCTCACCCCATGCAATCTTGCATAGAAGACCTTTCTCCATTTCCCCATGCAGAATTATCATCCTTGTTTGTAAGATCCATAGATAAAAATATATATATTTTCCACATGTACGCACCTTGCACACTATACAACATGCATATACGCAGGCTTCTCCACTACAACCCACGTACATCAGGATTTGCGCCAAAAAATGAAAATTAATGTTGGGTTTCCATGTCACGATAGGAGATCTATGATCCTTGGACTTCCATATACTGGAAACATTCCGACTCGGTCCTTCAGTTCAATTTTGAAGGCTATAAATAGGCCAATTCTGAGCTATGGAAAGGAGATAAAGAATTCAACTTTGAGAGCAAAATTACTATAGAGAAATTATTTACTTCATATTGAATCTACATCCCTTTTTCCTTTAAGTCTGAACACAGTGTTCAGCCCTCAAGCTCTTCCCTTATTGATTGAGAACCTCATTGCTTCTCTATTATGAGCTTGCCTTTGGTGGAGGATTGAAGTGGTGGAGGCCCAACTAGAAGGAACTTAGTTTCTTTGTTCCGAACCATGCCGACACATAAGTCTATAACATTTTCACTTCTTCTGATCACATATTAATAGAAATACTCCTTTCCTGTCCAGTTGTTATCTTGCAAATATATTGAATCATTATTCCATGGGCATATTTGTCATGTTTATTAATGGATTATGCTATTGAATGTGCTAACATTATATAATATCACCATATTATTTCTTTTCTTGGTTGTTGAGGACTAGTTGTAGGTATATTACTTTGGTTCAAGCGCTCAACGGTGGAATTCATCGAACGTCTGGATGAGGTAGGCATTTTATCTTGTCTTGCTAGCATATTTGTTTTCATAGAATACTTGAGAAGAGAGTTGATTTATGCAGTCATTTTCATCTGTTGTGGTTTAACCTTGCCATAGAGAGATTTTCCTTGTAACAATTTCCCCACTAGACTATAGTCTTAGGTGTATTGGGGACAAACTCAACCAGGAATCGTAATATTCTAAAGTTAAGTTGAATTTGTGGAAAAAGGGTAACTCAATGAAGAAATAGAAAGGATGAGTTGGGTTAAGAGTTAACCCTAAGGGTAAAACTAACTCAATGGAGGAATAGAGTGGATCTATAAAGGAAAGGGCAAGGCACACTCCTCATTCATTCTGGATTATTATCATTTTTGCATTGGATCTCTTTAGCATAATCAAGTTTGAGGGTTTTGAGTCTAAAACCCTAGAGATCAAATCGGTGGTGAAATATCCCACCTTCCTTGATCCAGGCTTGGTTCTGGAGGTGGAATAATCCTCCCACACCATTCTACAATGTTGCAGGTTGGTTCTACAGGCATTCACTAGGTTAGGGTGCAACCTAGGGGTATTTCCAGCTAGGGGGCGCACCATCTTGGAGGTTTTAGTTCGATCTGGAGGAAACATGAGGCATTTGGGAAATCTAGCACCTGGGTTCTCTTCGCAGGGCCCCTGGAATCATTCTTGGTCTATTCCAGAGGAGTTTATCCCTACAGTTTATTTCTTGGATATTGGCACACATTAGGGATGAAGAGGACGTTCTGCAGAAAGGTATTTTCAGTGTTTGGAGGGTCAAATCTTCATAGATTGGTTTGAGACTTCAATATCATGGTAGCAGTGGCCCGATCTATGACTTGACAGAGTTTGGTAGAATTTGGGGGTGTCTAGAGGGGAAAACGTACCTTCTTGACTTTATCAAACCAGGGAGGGCACAATCCAGCTTAGGGATTATCCATTTGGAGGAGAAGCATCACTCATATCAACTTGAGATTGATTCCAAGGGTTTCTAGCAGCCCAGTCTACAATTTGAGCGAATGTTGGAGGATTTGGAGGTCAGTAGAGGGTAGACCAAAATATTGATGGTTTGGCAGCATCCAGAGCAGGGAGCAATTCATCCAGTTGGGGAGGTTTGACGGTGTATTGATCAAGGTCTTCTATATTTAGTTAGATCTACTTGCTGGTGGCCTTTGGAGGCTCAGATCACTTCTCTTACAACCTTTGGGAGGAATTCATCTTGTATTGTTCTTCTTATTGTATCGGCTAGAATCCCATTTTTCTATTATTGGGGCTTTCTCCCAGATCTACAGTTCTCTTGTGTACGGGAACCTCTTACTATTTAAATAAAGGTAATATCTAACATTTTATTCTCTATTGGTGTTATTATATCTTTTTATTGCTTATGATTGTATGCTTCATATCTATTGGTATATCAAATTGAATAATCCATGCACATCTTACAGATACACCTGCAAACACATGAACAACATAACACCATTAAACAGTTAGTGTCTTGAGAACAAAAAATGTATTAGGAACATTATAGTGGTATCAGAGATTTTGATCCTCCTAGCCAGTGAGGGTTAGTGAATTCAAAGGTTCAGTGGCATTTACATGGGCAGACGCAGGAAACAAATAGGTGCAACAGAGGCTGAAATGGAAGGATCAGGTGAGGACAGTGAACCACAAATTCTAGCAGTATTCACTAAGGAGTTGCAACACTACATAAACTTGTCACAGAGCATCCTGGTACATCATCTACAGGAGAATCAAGAAATAGTACGTAGGGGACAGGTAGAGATGACATAAGCTCTAAGGAAGGTAAGTGAAAGTGAGGAGAGGGTATCACAACTCCTGATGCAGATGACCCATGGAGGAAAGGGTCCAGAGGTTTATGCCAATAGGGAGGCTAGTGGATCTCATGGAGGGACTAGATAGTAGCAGGAGCACATCCCCCACTATCACATTGAGGGACATATCTATGGAGGAGGTGCACCACTAGGAAAAACATACAATAGGTCCACTCCTATACCATATCTACCTACGCTCTTGGATACTTAGCCACAAAATAACTATGAGGATGAGATTGAGGATAATTTTGAGCATTGTGCCAAGGGGTATCATTCCCTAAGTGCAGGGTTTCAGAGACAGGTCACAATATATCGGTATTGTGGGATCAAATTTTGGGGCAAACCGAAATAGTATCAGAGGCCCAACTATGAACTAGAGCGTAGGGCAGGAAAAATAGAGATCCCTTATTTTGATGGATCTGCTAAGGTGAAAACACAATCATGGGTGTAGAAACTAGATACCTACTTACAACTTAACCCCATGAGAGAGATGGATGCCATCAAGTTTTCCACCATGTACTTAGATGATAAACCTCATGATTGGTGGTATCATGGATTAACTACATTGGGTCACAATCAGATTACATATTACACATAATTCACACAGAGGCTCATTGACAGATTTGACCAGGGGGATCCAGAGCTACCTTTTAGGGAGCTCACAAATCTCATATAGACAGGATCATCGAAGGCTTACATAGAGGAGTTCTATAGGCTAGAAGTGATGGTACAGGATGTGTCTCAAGTGAGACTTATGATTCTTTTCATAGAAGGGTTGATGGAACCCTTGAGGGGTTGGGTCAAGGCCTTTAAGCCTACCAACTTGCATGATGCCATCTGGAAGACCAAAGACTTAGGCTCAACAGCTAAGACGAGATTCACCCCTAGACCTCCCAATCAAGGGGGTAGAGATCAGAGACCTCCTAATTACCAAGGGGGAAGAGAACCAAAGGGGTTTGACCAAGGAAGGTGGAGGATGGATGAGCCCACTAGGAGGGAACTGAGGAAGAAGAAATTATTTTTCACCTGCAAGGAACCATGGGACCCAACACACAAGTGCATGGGTAAGGGAAAATCCCACTATATTGAGGTGATCTCATATGATGAGGATGAGGATTTTGGCCACATACAGAACATGGAGGCTGAAACTCCAGGACATATAGAAGAAGATGATTCTAGTCACGACCTTGCAAAATATGATGACACAGACCTATCAGCCCTCGGGCTGAGATCCTCTCACAGGATCGTTATTCGTCTCCTTTGAGCCGGATCGGCTCTTTCGATTCCCTGCTGGAATCATGATTTATTGATCCACAGGTCCTTTCGGAAGCTCCCCTATGAAAATAGCACTAGGTGAGAGCTCCGCCTTTCCCAAGAGACCACAGTGCTATGACCATGGGCCTAACTCCAAAGGCGCTTGTCTAAATCTTGTGAGTTCGCGAGTTGAAGCATTCGACTCCTCCTTCTCCAATCTCCCGATACCCGAAACGACGATATGGGTATGGCTCCTTTCCTTGTCACCGCCCTCCCCACATGTAACCATAGGGTAGGGCTTAAATATCAGCGCCTCTCACAACTCACACCTTCATGATTTCGTGGGTTGAACTCTCATGCCCTCCTGTTGCGATCTCCCGAGACGCGATAAGCCAACGCTGGGTTGACTCCTCCTTTGATGCTTTTCACTATTCGCAACCTCATAGGTTGAAGCGTCGAGCCCTCACGCTCTTATCTCACGAGTCCCTGAGACGTGAGAAGTCAACAGAGTATCGACTCCTTCCTCCAGGAAACACGTGTTCACCTGCCAATTACGCGGGCCCCAACTTGTGGTTCTGCCACATGTCCCCACTTGTGCCTCGACTCTCGGCACTTTGTGACTTCTACAGTTGAGATGAGGTCCTCTCAACCTCTGAACCTACGAGTTCACAAAATGCGATGGATTTTCGATCCAACGGTCCTCCCTTGAACCGGATCCAACGACTGTCTCCACTCCTCGTGACTTTGTGACATCACAACTTGGGGCACCCAACTCTTGGGCCCTCACCCTACGAACTTCCAAATTCGCGAGACCTGAAGCCTGGATCTCTTCGGCCCTTCACCAACTCTATGATTGCTGCCACCTATCCTCCTCAGATGGATGATCCTGATCCTCTCATGACTTCACCACTCGTGAAGTCTAAGGACTTCCTTCTCTGGCTTCCAGTGTTCGAATCCCCAATATGGGTGATCTTGCGACACGTTTCCACTCTCAGACGAATGGCTCAGATTTCCTCGGGACTTCGCTACTCGCGAAGTCGAAATGCTCACCTCTGTGAGTCTCGGTGCCCGAATCTCTGAAATGGATGATTCTGTGAAATGCATCCTCCCGCAGATGGACGGCTCAGATCCAATCTCGCCTTTTCACAATCTCTGATGTCGAGTGCCCGGAATTTCATCCTTCGGACTACCGCATGTTGATATCCCGATCACCAACCCTTTCAGGACTTTCACCTCTTCTTGTGAGGGTTTAAACCTCATGGATGTCAGGTTCTTCTCTCAAGATTTGATGGTTCAGATCATTTCTCCTGTGCACTCCTCCTGTACTGCCTCCTGGATGTGGAAACCTTCAATGGTCCAGATCTTTTAGGCTGATCCGATGGTAGCTATTGCTCCTGCTGAGCCTTGGCGCTTTTCTTCTGGACTTGGAATAATTTCAAATGCATAAAGGCCTCGACCTTTGTTCATATTCCTCTGTGAACTCTATAACATTCAGCCTCGCATGCGTGTACAAGAACGTTGTTCCTCCTGAGCTTTACTCCCGAATCCTTGAAGGATTCTGCGACTTCTGCACTCCTTCCAGAGTCTTCACGCATAAAGTGTTATCTCTTATGAGCTTCTCAAATACTCAGACCCCTAAGGGATTTTATCCTTCTTCCTTCTCCTATAGATGGATAATTTTGATGTCCTCCTGGGTATCCCCTGCTCAAGCAACCTCTTGTTGAATGTTCAGGGTGTTCAACAACCCTGCGAAGATCCTTCAGTGGACTCTTCTTCTATTTTCCAGAACTCAAAGAGTTATTTTCCTCTCTGTGCCTATATGCACACTATCTCAATGCCCTCCTCGCAGAGTCATACAAAACTCCTCAGAGCTTCTGTCTCTTTTTGAACTCACAACAAAGTTCTTCTTCTGTGCACTCCTTGCACTAGCACAATTCCCACCTGGAAGAGATTTACAGAAATCCTCAGAGATTATGTCTGCAACTGTGTTTCTCCAGAGCCTTGCCTCCTGAGGTGTTCAGTAACCTCAAAGGTCTTCCTCCGAGTTAATGACTTCAGCTTCTGTGCCCACCTGGCATGCCTTTGTTTGAATCCACAGAGTTCATAAGGGCATCTATGCACTGGTATTCAGAGACTGCAGTACTCTATCATGCCCTCCTGGCATGAAACCACAAAGAACCTCTCAAGCCTGAAAATAAAACAAATCCCTGCAAATGTCTAGCATACATCTACAGCATAAAGAACACACAAAGACATTCACATAACATAGACAATATGCAGGAAAAACTTCTTTGGTTTATATTAATCAAAATGTCTCTTTACAAAGGTGTTCTAAGAGCGGGCTCTAACAAGGTCTCGGCTCCTTCTCTTCTGCTCTCTACTCGCAGACTCTCTACCATGAGATACAATTACAATGCAATATATTTTACATGAGGGGGCTCTTAGAGCTCTTCCCTCCAATATACCTACCCTATTCAATTACATTGAATGGGCTGTCTAGTCCACAAATTAGATCTAGATATTAGCCTTCAAACATTAAAATCCTATCTACTCTACACCTTTGCAAAGAACAACTTCATGGCTCTCTAGACTAATACATTAAATTACATTCAAATTCAAAATTGAAGACGAGGGTTGCGCCTCTCTTCAGCCTTGAATGCATGCGCTGATGTGGTTGGCTAGCTGGCTGGCTGACATGGAGAGAAGCTCCTGCATCATACTCCTCAGCTACAAAATTCATGAGCTCCTGCTCATGAGCTTCCCATCTCAGCTGTTGAAATCCTCCTGGATCCCAAACAAATTTCTGGAGTTGTTCATCTGCTCCATCTCTTTGTTGTTGATGTTGCTTCTGCGCTACTGCTGCTACTTCTTTTCTTCTGCTCATCTTCTCTTTGGTGACAATTTCTACTGACCCTAACATCAGCTCCTTGATCTCCTCGATCACTTCGTCTAGTTTCTCCAGTGGTCGGCTCTGTTCATGCAATCTCCTCAGTTGCAAAATTTTTCTTCAATTGGGAAGATCACTGTGATCTCCCATGCCATTATCATCTTCTGTGGCTTTAACTTGCCACCTTGCTATAGAGTTCATCTCTGCAGTCTTCATTACCTTTTCATCTCCCTGGCTGAAAAATTTGAGTGATTCCTCAGAATGCTCCTCTGCCAATATCTTCTCATGGAATTCACCTACTGGCTCTGGATTGTTCAACCAATCCTCCAACATCTCTAGCTCCATCTCCCATGGAGTGAGTAATCTATCTACCTTCTCTTTGTCTTCTTCTGCTGCCAGCTTCAGTGTTGTAGCTTCCTCAGCTTCCTGGATGAAAGCGTTGAGACACTCCTCAGAATGCTCATTCTCTTTTTCTTCTTCGGAAACTTCCCAAGTCTGCTCCAATTCTTCCCTGACAGTCTCAGCTAGTTGTCATGCTTCTGTTGTTGCTACCTCTGCATCACAGATTTCTGCCTCCTCTTGGCCAAATGGTAG
The DNA here is from genome assembly GCA_010110895.2 of Picea sitchensis. Taxonomy (NCBI): domain Eukaryota; kingdom Viridiplantae; phylum Streptophyta; class Pinopsida; order Pinales; family Pinaceae; genus Picea; species Picea sitchensis. The sequence goes on along the minus strand of SNQJ01S0006796.1, from coordinate 82,656 downwards.
GAATATATGAATTCCCCTAATCATCATAAGATTTCTCCGATCTTCCTCTTCCATCAGCTGCATCTGCTGATCCAAATATAACAATGAGCTCATCTGCTCTGTCAGCTCCTCAGGCTGATTCAAACTCACCTATGAGTTCATGAGACCCTCAGATAGTCTCATCTGTTTATCCCTGCCCACCTGGAAAATTTGAAACTCTTGGCTACCCTCCTGGCAGTCTATGAGATCCCATAGCGATCTCAATTCATTTCCCACCTGGAAATGTGAAATTCCCTGGCTGTCCTCATGACAGTCTATGAGATCCTCGGTTGATCTCAATTCTTTGCCCACCTGGCAATTGGGAATTTCCTCTCTACCCTCCTGGCAGTTCTTGAGATCTTCAACTGATCCCAATTCATCTTCAGCATCACTGAGATTTCTTCCAGTCTCTGGTTCACATATATGAACCCCTTCTTCTGGTCTGTTGAGGTTTTCAGCATGCCTCAACCACCTTCTTAACAACCTATGTTGTCGTCTAGCCATCAACTCCTTAACTGGCCATTTTACCTTTGTCTTCCTCATGGGCCATTCATATACCCATCTTGACCTGGCATTCTGCTGCATCCACAATGCAAGATTTTCTATCTTCTCCCTTATATCAGCGAGCTCTTCATCTATTTCATATCTTCTCATCATCTCTGGGCTTTTATTTCTAGCATATCTACGACATTCAGTAGCCATTTCACTTTCCCTATTTGCTCTCCTGGAAAACCTGTTGCTCACTTGCAAGCAATCATTCACAGAGTCTCCAACACTCTGTCTCCTTTCTGCTCCTTCTGCTTCCCTACCTGAAATCTACAAACAAGTATCAATCTCTGATACCAAACTGACGTAGACCTATCGACCCTCGGGCTAAGATCCGCTCACAGGATCATTCTTCATCTCCTCTGAGTTGGATCGGCTCTTTCGATTCCCTGCTGGAATCAGGATTTATCGATCCATGGGTCCTTTCGAAAGCTCCCCTGTGCAAACAAAAGTAGGCGCGAGCTCCGCCTTTCCCAAGCAACCACAGTGCTATGACCACGGACCTAACTCCAAAGGTGCTTGTCGAAATTTTGCAATCTCACGAGTTCGCGAGTCGAAGCATTCAACTCCTCCTTCTCCAATCTCGCGATACCCAAAATGGAAATACGGGTATGGATCCTTTCCTTGTCAGTGCCCTCCCCACATGTAACCATAGGCTAGGGCTTAAATATCAGTGCCTCTCATAACTCGCACCTTCATGAGTTCATGGGTTGAACTCTCATGCCCTCCTATTGTGATCTCCCGAGATGCGATAATTCAATGTCGGGTTGAATCCTCCTTTGACGCTTTTCGCTATTCGCAACCTCGCAGGTTGAAGCATCGAGCCTTCACGCTCTTATCTTGTGAATCCCTGAGACGTGAGAAGTCAATGGAGTATTGACTCCTTCCTCTAGGCAACGCATGTTCACCTGCCAATTACGTGGGCCCCACATTGTGGTTCTGCCACATGTCCCCACTCGTGCCTCGGCTCTTGGTACTTCATGACTTCTACAGTCGATATGAGGTCCTCTCAACCTCTGAACCTAGGAGTTCACGAAATGCGATGGGGTTCTGATCCAATAGTCCTCCCTTGACCCGGATCCAACGATTGTCTCCTCTCCTCCTAACTTCACGACTTCGTGACTTGGGGCACCCAAATCTTGGGCCCTCACCCTGTGAACTTCCGAATTCGCGAGACCCAAATCCTGGATCTCTTCGGCACTTTTCCAACTCCGTGATTGCTGCCACCTTTCCTCCTCATATGGACGACCCTGATCCTCTCGTGACTTCACCACTCATGAAGTCGAAGGACTTCCTTCTCTGGCTTCCAGTTTCTGAATCCCCGATATGGGTGATCTCACGACACATGTCTTCTCTCAGACGAACGACTCATATTTCCTTGAGACTTTGCTACTCACGAAGTCGATATGCTCACCTCTGTGAGTCCCGGTGCCCGAATCTCCAAAATGGATGATTCCACGACACGCGTACTCCCGCAGATGGACGGCTCAGATATAATCTCACCCTTTCACGATCTCTAATGTCTAGTGCCCGGACTTTCATTCTCCTAACTCCCGAACTCTCGAACGCCGATATCCCAATCACCAACCCTTTCGGGACTTTCACCTCTGCTTGCGAGGGTTTAAACCTCGTGAAACTCTTGACAGATCCAATGGTTGTCAGGTTCTTCGCTCAAGATATGATGGCTCAGATCATTTCTCCTATGCACTCCTCCTGTACTGCCTCCTTGACGTGGAAACCTTCAACGGTCCAGATCTTTTCGACTGATTCGACGACAGCTATTGCTCCTGTTGAGCCTTGGCGCTTTTCTTCTGGACTTGGAAGAATTTTAAATGCTCAAAGGCCTTGATGTTTGTTCATCTTCCTCTGTGAACTCTATAACATTGAGTCTCACCTGCGTGTACAAGAAATTTGTTCCTCCTGAGCTTTACTCCTGAATCCTTGAAGAATTATGCAACTTCTGCACTCCTTACAGAGTCTTCACGCACAAAGTGCTATCTCTTCCGAGCTTCTCAAATACTCAGACCCCTAAGGGATTTTATCCTTCTTCCTTCTCTTGCAGATGGAGAATTTGGATGCCCTCCTGGCTATCCCCTGCTCAAGCAACCTCTTGCTGAGTGTTCAGGGTGTTCAACAACCCTATGAATATCCTTCAGTGGAATCTTCTTATGTTTTCCAGAACTCAAAGAGTTCTTTTCCTCTCTGTGCCTATCTACACACTGTCTCAATTCCCTCCTGGCAGAGTCATACATAACTCCTCAGAGCTTTTGTCTCCTTCTAAAATCACAACAGAGTTCTTCTTCTGTGGACTCCTTACACTGGCTCAATGCCCACCTGGCAGATCTTTACAGAACTCCTCAGAGATTCTGTCTGCAAATGTGTTTCTCCACGTTCTTTCCTCCTAAGGTGTTCAGTAACCTCAAAGGTATTCCTCCGAGTTAATGACTTCAGCTTCCGTGCCCACCTGACATGCCTTTGTCTGAATCCATAGAGTTCAAAAGTGCATCTATGCACTGGTATTCAGAGACCACAGTACTCTGTCACGCCCTCCTGGCATGAAACCACAAAGAACCTTTGAATCCTGAAAATTAAACAACTCCTTGCAAATGTCTAGCATACATCTACAACATAAATAACACACAAAGACATTCACATAACACAGACAATATGCAGGAAAAACTTCTCTGGTTTATATTAATCAAAATGTCTCTTTACAAAGGTGTTTTGAGTGCGGATTGCAACAAGGTCTCGGCTTCTTCTCTTTTGATCTCTACTCACAGACTCTCTACCATGAGATACAATTACAATGCAAGATATTTTACATGAGGGGGCTCTTAGAGCTCTTCCCTCCAATCTACCTACCCTATTCAATTACATTGAATGGGTTGTCTAGTCCACAAATCAGATCTAGATCTCAGCCTTCAAACATTAAAGGCCTATCTACTCTACGCCTGTGCAAAGCACAACTTCACGGATCTCCAGCCTAAGACATTAAATTACATTCAAATTCAAAATTGAAGATGAGGTTTGCACCTCTCTTCAACCTTGAATGTACGCGTTGATGTGGCTGGCTGGCTGGCTGGCTGACATGTAGAGATGCTCCTGCATCAGATGAGAAGGTAACTATTGCATCCATCAGTGGGGTACCAAAATACAACACCTTCAGGATGAGAGGGGTGTTACATGGGTAGGAGGTTTTATCTCTCATTTATGGAGGTGCCTCACACAACTTCATTGACTCAGCATTACTGCAAACAAGGCACATTTCGACAATAGAATTTGAGGGATTTTGTGTGGAGGTAGCAAGTGGACATACCATGCCTTGTGATAGGTACATCCCAGGGATGAAACTCACCTTAGGAAAACATTATTTGGAACAATATTTCTTTGTGATGGATCTTCCAGACACCAACAACATCCTAGGAGTACAGTGGCTTAGTACATTGGGCCCAATCACCACAAACTACAAAAACATGGAAATGTATTTCATAGAAGAAACATGGAAGAAGGTGGTTCTTAGGGGTATGACGGGCAACACAACAAGGGTAGTGACAAAAAAGTGCATGGAGGCCATCTTCCAGAGAGAAGACATCACTTCTGCAACAAAATGAAGATTTTTAGTCAGAGTGGAAAAAAAGGGGGAAACACACTACGCACTAGAGATCAAGAAAATCATGGATAGGAACAACAAGGTCTTTGAGCCTATACCACTAGGAGAAACACCAGATAGGGGATTTGAGAACATCATATAGTTAGAGGAGGGTGTGAAACCTATCATCACCACTCCTTATAGGCACCCCAAGAAATACAATGACAAAATTGAAAAGGAAATCAAGAAATTGTTGGATATGGGTCACATTAGACCGAGCTCCAGTCCCTTTGCATCTTCAATGGTGCTAGTGAAAAATAAATATGGAACAATGTGCATGTGCATTGAATACATGGCCCTAAACAAGAAGACCATAAAAAACAAATACCCCATCCCACGGATTGATGAGCTATTAGATGAGCTCCATGGGGCAGTTTACTTCACTAAAATTGACTTGCGCTTCGGCTACCATTAGATTAAAATGAGGGAGAAAGACATTTCCAAGATGGATTTCCGGTGTCACTATGGGAATTATGAGTTTCTAGTCATTCCTTTTGGGTTGACTAATGCACCAACCACTTTCCAATCGTGCATGAATCGTTTTATCAACAAGAAGCTAAGGAAGTTCTTATTAGTCTTCTTTGATGATTTATTGATCTACAACAAGACTTGGGAGGACAAACTTCAGCATGTGGAACATATTCTGACTATCATGGAGGAGCAATCCTTATATGCAAAGGAGTCTAAATGTGAATTTGGGATGACCAAGGTCCTTTACTTAGGACACATTGACAGAGTAAAGGGGGTACAGGTACATCAAGAAAAGATACAAGCCATCATCGACTGACCCACACCAAAGACATTCACTGAGTTGAAGGGGTTTTGGGGCATCTGTTGCTATTACAGGAGGTTTGTCAAAGGATTTTCTCAACTTTGTGCACCTTTGACCAATTTGACCTAGAAAGGGGCATTCACATGGAATCCAGAAGCACAGGCCACCATTAAAAAAATGAAGAAGGTAATGAGTACATGCCTAGTATTATCACTTCTGAATTTCACACAACCCTTCATAGTAGAGTGTGACACATCAGGGGTAGGCATTGGAGCTATACTAATGGAAAATAAGCATCCAATTGTCTATGAAAGATGAAATTTGGAAGATCCTAAGATCCTCTACACCATCTATGACAAATAAATGCTAGCCATCATGCATGCATTGGCTAATTTCAGGCAATATTTAGTTGGAGAAAAATTTATTGTGAGGACAAATCACAACAACATCAAGTACTTCCTGGACCAGAAGGACTTGAATGAAAGGAAACAAAAGTGGGTGAGAAATATATAGGCCTATGACTTTGAAATAAAATTTGTCAAAGGGAAGAATAACGTGGTAGCAGATGCTTTGTCCATGAGACCATCGATTTATGCCATGACCGATATTTCAGTAGAGTGGAAGGCCCACCTCTTGGTGGAGTATTCGAAGAACAAGTTTTCTTGTGAAATAATGGATGGACATGTGGTAGATGATAATTTCAGGATTTTGGATGACATCATTTACTACAAGGGCCGAATTTTCTTGGTTCCTGAATCAACCTTCAAGGCCAAGGTGTTACAGGAATGCGATGATTCACCAGTAGCAGGGAACCAAGGGATCGCCAATACATACAAACAGGTATGGGAGAGGTTTGCTTGGAAGGGTCTAAAAGAAGATGTGATGAACCACATCAAGGAGTGCAACACTTGTCAGGCCAACAAATATGAACACACTCACCCAGAAGGACTACTACAACTACTTCCCATTCCAAAGAAGAAGTGGGAGAGCATATCCATAGATTTCATCACAGGTCTGCCCAAGGTATAGGGCAAGGACTGCATTTTTGTAGTAGTGGAAAGGTTGACGAATTTTGCACAATTTTTTTCCATTGCCAAGGGTTTCAGTGCATCACAGGTTGCAGACCTTTTCTTTAGGGAAGTTTTCAGATTGCATGGGTTTCCCAAAACCATAGTGAGTGACCGAGATAGAAGTTTCATGATCACCTTTTGGCAGGAGCTCTTCAGACTGGTAGGTACGGCCTTGGCACCTAGTACTAGTTATCACTCGCAGACAGATGGTAAGATAGAGATAGTCAACAAATGGGTTGAAGGCTACCTCATAAACTATGTGGCATGACAACAAATTAAATGGGTCAAATGGCTTCACTTGGGTGAATATTGTTACAACGCCACTCACCATATGTCCATCAATATGCCTCCATTCAGGGCCTTATACAGTTATGACCCTCTCTCCTTTGTAGAGATTTATTTTGGTGATAGCAGGGCTTCCATGGTTCAGGATTGGATTTAGCAGAGTTAGAACATCCTCAGAGAATTGAAGGATCACCTACAAAGGAAAAAAACTCAGTAGAAGGTACATGCAGACAAACACATAGTTGAGCGCACCTTTGAGGTCAGATACTTGGTTTATTTGAGGCTCCAGCCATACCGACAAGCATCAATCAAGAGAAGTGGTGAAAAACAACTTTAGCCCCATTTCTTTGGCCCATACAGAGTTATCAAGAGGGTAGGGGTCATAACTTATGATTTGGATCTACCTCAGGGTAGCAAAATACATAATGTCTTTCATGTTTCATGTTTGAAGAGGGCCATCGACAAGCACATCACTCCCATCAAGGAATTTCCACCCATGGATGAATAAGGATAATTGGTACTGATACTAGAGGAGATACTGGAATTCAAAGAGGGGAATCTAAGAAAAAGGATCATTAGAGAATATATGGTTAAGTGGAAGAACCTACCTGTGGAGGATGCCATGTGGGAAGGAGAGTAGTTGATTCAGGAGACAGGTTCATAATTTCTTGTGGGCAAGAAATTTCTAGCAGGGGAGATTGTAATGTTCCCCACCTCTTTATGAAGAGGGTTGGAGAGACTTAGTGGTCTAGATTGCCCCACTAGACTATAGTCTTAGGTGTATTGGGGAACAATTCTACCAGGAATCATAATATTCTAAAGTTAAGTTGACTTTGTGGAAAAAGGGTAACTCAACAAAGAAATAGAAAGGACGAGTTAGGTTAAGAGTTAAACCTAAGGGTAAAACTAACTCAATGGATGAATATATTGGAGATATAAAGGAAAGGGAAGAGAACACTCCTCATTCATTCTGGATTATTATCATTTTTGCATTGGAGCTCTTGAGCACAATCATTTTTTAGGGTTTTGAGCCTAAAACCCTAGAGATCAACTTAGTGGTGAAAGATCCCACCTTCCTTGATTCAGGCTTGGTCCCAGAGGTGGAATAATCCTCCCACACCATTATACAGTGTTGCAGGTTGGTTCTATAGGCATTCACCAGGTTAGGGCGCAACCCAAGGGGGTTTCCAGCTAGGGGGCACACCATATTGGAGGTTGTAGTTTGATCTAGAGGAAACATGAGGCATTTGGGAAATCTATCACTTGGTTTCTCTTCAGAGGTGCCCTAGAATCATTCCTGTCTATTCCAAAGGGGTTTATAGTTGCAATTTATTTCTAGGATCTTGGCATGCAAGAGGGAGGAAGAGGACGTTCTGAATAGAGGTATTTTCAGTGTTTGGAAAGTCAAATATTCATATATTGGTTTGAGACTTCAATATCATGGTAGAAGTGGCCCGATCTATGACTTGACAAAGTTTGGTAGCATTTGGGGGTGTCTAGAGGGGAAAACATACCCTCTTGAATTTATCAAACCAGGGAGGGCACAATCCAACTTAGGGATTAGCCATTTGGAGGAGTAGCATCACTCAGATCAGCTTGCGATTGATTCCAGGGGTTTCTAGCAACCCGATGTACCTTCTGAGCTAGTTTTGGAGGATTTATAGGTTAAGAGAGGGTAGGCCGAAATATTGAGGGTTTGGCAACATCCAAAGCAAGGCACAACTCATCCAGTTGGGGAGGTTTGACAATGTATTGATCAGGGTCTTCTATCTTAAGTCATATCTACTTGTTGGTGGCATTTGGAGACTCAGATCTCTTTTCTTACAGCCTTTGGTAGGCATTCATATTGTATTTTTCTTCTTATTGTATCGTCTAGAATCCCATTTTTCTATTATTGGGTCTTTCTCCTAGATCTACAATTCTCTTGTATATGGGAACCTCTTACTATTTAAATAAAGGCTAGATCTGACATTTGATTCTCTACTGGTGTTCTTATATATTTTTAATTATTAGGATTGTATGCTTCATATCTATTGGTCTATCACATTGAATAATCCATGCACATCTTACTGATACACTTGCAAACACATGAACAACATAACAACAGTAAACATTTAGTGTTCTGAGAAAAAAGTTGGCTCAGGAACATTACATGAGGTTTTCTCTCTTTTTTAATGTTATGATCTTCTTCATCATCACTAATTTTATTTTTGGAATATGGACACTTAGCAACAAAATTTCCTACTTTTCCACAATTAAAGAATTTAAAGGGCAACTTATCTTTACATTTTCTGGATCGTTTCTTGAGTTTCCTCACAAAATAAGATTCATTTGCATATGATTCATTCTTGGAGATATCGCTTGATTTGTGTTCTCTGTTCTTTGTCTTCTTTGAGGATTTGAAGGTTTATTATCTCTTTGATGGATTTTATTTCCTTTTCCTCATTTCATATGCCATGAGGATCTCATGCAATTCATCCATTGTCAATGAATCAAGATCCTTCATTTCTTCAATGGTGAGAATTTTGGCATCAAATATTAAATGGAGTGACCTTAACACCTTTTGTAAAATCATTAGTTCTTCAACCTTTTCACCAAGTCCTTTGATGATGTTGACAATCCCATCCACATGGAGGAGATAGGCTGCAACATTTTCTTGTCTTTCATTTTTAGAATCTCGAACTATCTTATATGATTTTGGAGCTTTACCTTCTTGACCTTGTTATCACCTTCATATGTATTTTGAAGATTTTCCCAAATTTATTTTGTCGATTCACAATGCATCACCTTGATAAACTGAGATTCTAATAAACTCCACATGATGGAATTCATTGTTTTTGCATTATTTTTACTAGGATTCTTCCCATCCGCATCTGTTGGTGGAGTTGTTAGGGATGCATAACCAGTCATGACTGATTATAAAATATCAAACCCAAGATCCATTAGATATGTTCGCATCCTTATGATCCATAATGCATAGTTTGTTCCATCTAAAAATGGATCTTTGTTTGTGGAGAAACCTTCCTGACTGTCCATGTGTTCTCCTGATATCTACCTCCCAGCGGTTATAATGTTTATGAAGTAACCCACTATGATACCCATTGTTGAGAACACAATTACACTTAGAGAGGGGGGGGGGGGGGGGGGGANGGGGTGAATCATTATAATACAATATTTTAATTATTTAAACATCCATCAACCATATGAAATAAATCACACATAAGATCTATCAAATACATAACACAAAACACAAGATTTACATGGAAAACCTTTCGGGAGAAAACCACAAAATAATCTCTTCATAATTCTTCGTAGGCACCAACCTACTATTACAAATATTCATAGGGGCCAACCTACTATCACAAATATTCGTAGGCACCAATCTGTTGGAGACACCAATCTCCACTGATACACATTCTTCTAGGCACCAACCTTCTTTTACGGATCTTCGTAGGCACCAACTTACTAGAGACACCAATCTGCACCACTAAGCACCAACTTATAAAGATACACAAATCTCTTCGTATGAGAAACACCAACCCTCAAGTTACAACTTATTATTTAGTGTATATGCCTTCTTCAAATGATGACGACCCTTCTCATTTCCTTCACCGAATATGCTCACTACTTCTTCACATATATATTCTTATTCTCGCAATTCTCCTTTTCTCATAATGATATTCAATCTTTGCTCACATATGTTTCTCCTGTTCAAATATTGTTCTTTATATAGAAGGATATTACATTTATTCTCACTCACTTTTACCTCTAATTCTTCTTCCTTTTATACCTCTTTGTGTCTCTTCATGAAGAGTGGCGATGATTCCAAGAGACACGTCAATCATTAATTAAATAATTATTTTCCTTTTATATTCTTCCAAAGAAGATCCCATGGTTTTGGTAACCCGTGGTATTTATTTTTTCTTTACTTTGGTAAATATTTCTTTACCAAATTATTTGTATGTAAATATATTTACAAAGGTCACCATTCATTAAGACTAGTCTTGGCTATGATAAGAATCATAAGACTCCTAAAGAAAATTCAAATTCTTAGGCTACAAATCCACCAAACAAGGTGAATGAAGAAAAACCTAAAAGATTTGTTGATGTTCTCAAAATCTCTATCAAAAGCGAAGGAAACAGGAAGAAAGAAAATGATGTCCGACAAAAACTTGAATTTCCTCACAAGGACAACAAGGATAAATTCATAAGATATTTTCCACCAAGGTGGCCTCACACAACACAGTACCAAAACTCTTTATTTGGTTATTGTTTTTCTTATAATCACTTTTGTCATAAAGAAATATATTGTAAAGCACATGAAAGAAATGATTTTGTGTGGAAAACAAACATAAGTACTTATGCATCTTCAAATAGAAACTATAATTATTTTTCCCCTTTATTTGATTAGAATGTTGTATGTTATAAGTGCAACAACTATGGGCACAAAGAGTTGATTTTTATATCGTTGAGAGGTATTCCCACAAGATGCCATGGTATCAAGAATGTGGGAATATTCGTTGGCACCATATTATCCTTTCGTTTTAGTGAAATCACCCCTTGAATGAGGCTAGGGCCTCATGGGAAAGTTGATGGGATCTGTGGGCTTGTGATGGGGCATCACACCCACAAAGAGGAATAAAATATTCTAATTAATTGTTGAGTTTAGGAAGGGTTCTTAAACTCACTCATTAGACTTGTATATAAAGGAGAGAAGTCATTGTGACTTATCATCATTGTGTGGCATCATGGAGTTAGCATAAGTGAGTAAAACATTGTACTAGGAAGTATGGAAATAGTGACAAGGAGACTTTTGCAGCTAGGTGAAATCTCTTAGGGTCTTTGGATCAAACATGAAAGATGAAAAAATACACATGTGCGAAGGATGCTGAGTTTTCCGTACATGTATGAGGGTTTCAGTGGGAACAATCATGTATGTATGCAGGTTGTAGTGAGAACAATGTGTATCTACATGGGTTATTGAAGGGACAGTCGCGTACATCCGTACAAAGTTTCTCAGCATAAGGATATTCATATAGGATGACAACAACAGGTCATACAAGTGGTCTATAGCAGATTTGCGGGAAGAAGATATTTTTAGGATATTTGTTGAGGTTTGGTTTTCTGATTTGTATGGTTATTGGAGGACAATGTTGTCCTCATATTTTAATAATATTTGTATTGGCTTAGAGGACAATGTTGTCCTCATATTTTAATAATATTTGTATTGGCTTAGAGGACAAGGTTGTCCTCGAATTTGGTGATATTGTACTGGTTGGGAGGGTTTTTTTTTCCCTCATAATTTTTTAAGTTAACAAGGTTACAGAACTAAAATTTGTGTCTCATATGTGTTGATGATTCATCTATGATCTTTTGTGTTTCTGCTGCATATAATTTTAGTCAATAGTTTTTAGTGTAAAATTGTTTAGTGATAACAACTACGGTTTTATTGTTAGATCACTAGGAAGAAATTTCAGGTCTGAAAATTAGTCACATAAGAGTGTATGTGAAAATTGACAAAAAACACGTTTTTGTAGAAGTGGCACTATAGCATATCCTAGACAAAACAGGGAAAAATATGCCCTTGCCAAACAAAAGAAATAATCCACAACAGTTTGGAAAAAGAAGCGAGAACAAGAAGAACAAAAGAAGGAGAAATATATGCTTTTACAAACTACACTTAATGCCCAAAATAAAGGAAATCAATGATACATTGATAGTGTATGTTCAAGCCACGTGACAAGGGAAGAGACCAATTTTCTCACTTTGAAGGAAGTAAACGAAGGAAATGTAACATTTGGAGATAACACTACCAAAAAAATAGCTAGAAAATGTACTCTTAGTCTGGATAATGGAAAGACTAAAACATAGAATGTCTTGTATGTTGAAGGTTTGAAACACAATCTTATCAGTTTTATTCAAATGTGTGATCAAGGACACACTCTCACATTTCATTCTTAAGGTTATGAGATATGGAAGGCATGCTCGAAAAGATTAGTGGCAAATGCAAATAGAACCTCAAATAATGTATATAATCTCAATGAAATCAAAGGAGAAAAATGATAAATGGGAAAAATAGATTAAATTTGGTTATGGCATAGAATAATCGTCAATATGAAATTTGATAATCTAGTGAAAATCAACACTAAACAAGTAGTGAGAGACATGTCAAACATCACAAAACCTTCAAACACTATTTTCAAGCAATGTTAGCATGGGAAGAAAACAAGAACAAGCTTCAATTCCAAGGAATACTCAACATCAAACCCATTGGAACTTGTACATATGGATCTTTATGGGCCTACAAGAACACAAAGTTTACAAGGAGAAAATGAGTCCATGTTGTTCAGTGATGATTACTTAAGAATGACATGGGTTGTGTTCCTCAAAGATAAATCTGAAGAATTTGAGAATTTTAAAGCATTCAAATCCTTGGTTGAAAATGAAACTGATTTGAAAATTAAGTGTTTAAGATTAGACATAGGAGGTAATTTTATCTCAAATGAATTTGAAGAATTTTATTATCTTCATGGAATAAAGAGACACTTTTCATTCGCAATAACTCTACAACATGATGGAGTGGTAGAAAGGAAGAATTGAATAGTAAAAGAGATGGCTAGAACAATGTTGAATGAAGTTAATCTATCTGACCTGTTTTGGAGAGAAGCAGTCAACATTGCAGTCTACATTCTGAATAGAGGGAAAATCAAAGTCAACAACAACAAAACAACTTATGAATTATGGAAAGGTAGACCAAAAATACTTAAATTCTTCAAAGTTTTTGGGAGAAAGTGCTACATAAACAGAGATGATGGGGACTTGGGAAAATTTGACTCCATCATTGATGAAGGTATCCTTCTTGGTTTTTCATCTAGAAGCAAGGCTTATAAATGTTACAATAAAAGATTACAAAAAAATGTAGAAAGTGCAAATGTAAAAGTGGATGAAGCAAGGCCTCAAAAGTAGAAATCACAGACAAATGAGCATCCAGAACATACAAGCTAGAAATAAGAAGAAGAATAAGAAGAAGGAACATAACATCAAGATATGAAGGTACAATATAGATTTGTCCAAAAGAATCATTCAAAAAATCTAATTCTTGGTAATAAAGATATGACAGTTCATACTAGAAGAATATTGTGCACCAGTCAGCACACCCATGGTCATAGGTTGTAAATTGAGAAAATATAATGAATCTTCATAAGAAAATAAAACTGTATTGGTCAATGATTCACCTCCTACTATATGTGACAACATCAAGGTCGTATATTATGCAAACAATAGGATTGATTGCATAGTTTCAAGTTGCACCAAAAGAGACTCATGTGCAAGCAGTGAAAATAATATTCAACTATATAAAGGGAACCTTGGAATTCAACTTGGGGTACTCAAGAGGTAAATATTTTACTCTAACAACATATACAGATGTGGATTGGGCAGACATTATTGATGATAAGAAAAGTACCAGTGGAGGATCATTCTTTCTGGGCAACATTCTAGTGTCTTGGTTGAGAAAGAAATAGCCATAAGTTTCTCTATCAATAGTAGAGGCCGAGTATATAGTAGAGCATCATGTTGCATGTAATTTATTTGTATGAAGTAAACATTGAGAGATATTACAGTACAATATGATCATTTTATCTCAATACTTTGTGAAAATACAAGTGTAATAAATCTTTCAAAGAATCTTGTTATGCACTCGAGAACAAATCATATTCCAATCAAGTATCACTTATTAAGAGAACAAGTAGAATTACATAATGTCAAATTGGAATATATTTCCACCAAATAACATATTACAAATATTTTCACAAAACCCCTTCCCAAACAGACGTTTGAGTATCTCAAATAGAAATTATGAGTAATATCCATATCATCTAGTCATTAAGTTCTTAAGGATACGCACAAGTTCATGGGGATAATCCCTTTTCTGTTGATGTCAAAGGGGGAGATTTTCAAATAGGAGAATAATTCTTTCTATTCTTAGTGGATTATGTGTTTCGTTGCAAGATTTCCATCAATGACAAAGGTAGGGGTGATTTTAAGGATGGAAATTTATTTTAAAATGTAGAAACCTTGGAGAATCTTACTAATCCTTCATATGCCAACTATAAATGTTTGACGACATTTTTGTAAAAATATTCAAAGTTCTAATGATTTTATATAGTTTGTATAATTTTTTGGTGATTTTTAAGTTAATTTTTTTTTTTATCCTATAGAATTTGGGTGAATCATTTTTAGAATAACGAATATTTTTTTGGGAAAAACCATGGAAAATTAGTCCATGAGCGAAATTTAGCCCCTAAAATCATCCCTGGGTCACAAAGGGGGGTATTTTTGAACATATTGTCATTGATGTCAAAGAATATATATGAGAGTTATATTGTCATTGACCTTTTGTGTAAATATATTTACATACAAATAATTTGGTAAAGAGAGATTTACTAGAGAAACATTTATGGAAGAAATATTTGCTAAAGTAAAGAAATATTTATTGAATAAAGATTTACCAAAGTAAAGAAAAAATAAATACCATGATCTCTTCTTTGGGAGAATAAAAAAGGGAAATTAATTATTTAATTAATGGTCGATGTGTCTCTTAGAATCATCACCACTCTTTATGAAGAGACACAAAGAGGTATAAAAGGGAGAAGCATTAGAGGTAAAAGTGAGTGAGTGAAAATGTAATATCCTTCTATATGAAGAACACCATTAAAGAGGAGATACACATATGAGTGAAAATTGAATATCATTTTGAGAAAAGGAGAGTTGCAAAAAGAAGAGTATATATGTGAAGAAGTAGTGAGGAGATTCGATGAAGGAAATGCAAAGGATCATCATCCTTTGAAGAAGTCATATACACTGAAGAATGAGTTGTAACTTGAGGTTTGGTGCTTCTCGTATGAATATATTGGTGTCTCTTACTAAGTTGGTACTTAACAGTGTGGATTGGTGCCTCTACTAGGTTGATTCCCAGAAATATCCATTAAAGTAGGTTGGTGCCTACAAGGGTTTGTATCAATATGGATTGGTGTCTCTAGTAGGTTTGTGCCTACGGATATTTGTAATAGTAAGTTGGTGCCTATGAAGAATTATAAAGAGAAGTTTTTTTGGTTTTCTCTCGAAAGGGTTTCCACGTAAATATTGTGTTTTGTGTTCTGTAATTGATAGATCTTATATGTGATTGATTTCTTATGGTTGATTAATTTAAAAAAAAGTAAAATATTGTCTTATAGTGATTCACACCCCCTCTTGATATAAGTGTGTGCTCAACAACCTCATCCTCTATTGAAATTCCTCCTATGTGTGTTTCTTGCTAGTGTGTTATACCTTTAACGCCACCAATAAGCCTCCTCTATTTATTGTATATAATATTATTTTTAATTGTGAATTTCAACCCATTTGCATACCTCAACACTTGATGGTATTCATCCTCCTCATGTCTAGCTCATATCGAGATATTGTAAAACTCCCCTCTATACTCATGTATACTTTCCTCCTTTTGTTTCAAAATTTCAAACTACATAAACAACATATGTCTATAATCTACAAGTAAGAACATCTTAGGAAACTTCACGATCATATTTATCCAACTCCTTATCTTCCCTTTACCCTTTCAAATTCATTTGCACTACACAAAATCCCAACAAATAGGAGTGTGTCCCTTCAACTTTATATTGGTGAATCTCCTCTTATGTTCAATTATTTCAAATTTAGTATATCTTTTCATTTCATTGAATCAATTTGTCAGTTATTATACCTTCAAACTTCCATAGTAGGAAACTTCAATATTTGTCACCAAATTATTCTTCAGAAACCATGCAAACTACCCTATGAAATCTCCATCTTTGATTTCATCATCTTCCTCTTCATTGGGTTTTAATCCACTCTTTGTTGCCTCTCTAACTTGTTGTTTTCTCTCCAACTCCTTTACTATACTTCCTAACACTTGTATTTCTCTAATCATTGTTATTCTTCTGCCTCTTCTTTACATTTCTTCTCTCATGGTTTTCTTCATCTTCTTCGAGTCTTCCACTCTCTTAGTCCACTCTCCCAAAGATTCAACCTTTCTCTAATACTCAATGACACAATCAAGGGTGTGGAGTACCAAATTCACTTTCTGAAGTGTGCAATGACTCTTATGTGATTCCTTCCTCATGAATAAACTCTATGCTACATCATCCATTCATGTTTGTGATTTGTCACCTATGATTCAATTCTTATAGTGTGTGCTTGTTTATGTTTTTGTAACTATATACACTTCTATTGCACATCAAATGTAAAAACGTTTGTGATGGACCTAAGCACTTAGGCTTAAATAAATAGTAACAATTACTAATCCAACTTGCATTAGAATATGAATAAATATCTTTAAAAGTAACATATTTTAGTTCCCCTAGTTCTTAATATATCAGAACCTAGGTGAATCTTCTAGAAAACATTCCAATGCTCAAAAGGTTGTTTTTTTTTATGTATAGGATACCATGAACAATTTGTATATAGGATACCATTTGCATCCCTTCCATTAATATGAATTTATCTTCTATAAACAAATAGACATAGATAATAAAATTTACACCTCAAATTGATGTTCATGTTCATCTTTCACAAAGGTGAACTCAATCTCATACTAGATATATTTTCATAATAATCTTTAAACAAATAAACATTTAAAAATTATAATATTTGTGTAATATTGAAAAACATTTTAATTAATTACAATGATACCATTAACAATTTGTATATAGGATACCATTTGCATCCCTTTCATTAATATGAATATCTCTTCTATAAACAAATAGACATAGATACTAAAATGTACACCTAAAATTAATGTTCATGTTCATATGTCACAAAGGTGAACCCAATCTCATAATAGATATATTTTCATTATAATCTTTAAAAAAATAAACATTTACAAATTATAATATTTGTTGTAATATTGAAAAACATTTTAATTAATTACATTGATCAAGGTTTGAAACATGAACTAAGTCTAAATTGTTTTACCAAGTATTTGTTTGTCAATATATATTTATACTTTGAGGGGATATGTATCTTCATAAGTATACACTCTTGATGTCTATCTTATCTTAAAAATTGTAGTTAAAATTTACCATGATTGATCACACTTAACATTGTTAGAAAATTTACCATTGTTGACCTCAGGAAAATGTTTACCACAATTAACCATAGTAAAAACCAAATCCATCTATCCCTCCATTGAAACACAACCCACAAGTATGCACACGTTATTTTAAAGAATAATAATAATAAAATCCATCATAATAATTCCCATCACTTGCCTCTCCATTTTGTTTTCACGCAGAAAAACACTGTTCCATTGATATTCAATTAGTAATCAAGTGAAACTTACATATACATATGGATCGAGGAACTATCGTTCCCTTAACAGTTTGTCAAAAAAATTCTATATGTTCTAAACATGATCCATGGTTCAACATTCTAATATAACATTTAGTGTTTGCTTAAAAACATATAGGAGGAACATTACATTAACAAAAAATTGTTTCCCTTTATGAACTACTAAGTCTTCAAAGTTCTTTTGTCTTCATAATATAAAATATTTATTTGATTTGACTATAACTCCTTTTATAGATTCTTCGAAGAAAATCCATCATGTGGGACAGTCCAATAATTTTTTGGATAAAAAATTTGCTTTAGAGTTGTATTTTATGTGAACATTCATAAACTTTATCACTTCAAAATTGTATTTTAGTCTTCTGATTTTTCCTTTCCATGTGTCCAAATATAACAGATTAAAATTTGATTTTTCATTTATCCAGTTAATAACCACCTTTGAATCCCTAGCCACCATCATCTTGTTTATGGATAAACTTGTTGCAAAGTGAAGGAGACCCCATAATCCCATAATTTTTTCTTTCATATTGTTTCCTTTCCCACTAGCAAAATGTCCTTTGAATAAGTGATCTGGGTTAATTTTAAGAAAAACCCAAATGCCACAAACGCCATCAACAAAAGAACCATTAAAGAATACTATAAGAGAATCATCAAAATATATTGGATTGAACATGACTTTCATATTGTCTACTTCACAGGCCTAGTTGAGTTCTGAAATAGAAAGAAGGATATTAGTGACTACTCTGTAATCTTTTCTGAGCATATTCTCGAATAAAATCTTGTTCCTATATTTCCATAATCTCCATATCACCGGAAAGGGAATATGTCACATCTTTGGGTATTTTTTGAACTAGAGAACCAAATTATCTTCTAAAGAAGAACAGTACCAAGCTTCCGGGAATTTGAAATAACTTAGGACCTCTTTCCAAATGGATTGAGAAGTCGCACAATGCACAAAGAGATGTGTAGTCATCTCTTCACCTATGAGGCAAAGGCTACAAACCGAAGGGCCAAACCCTCCTCTTTTCCTATAATTTTCACCAGTTAAAATACAGTCTTTTCGACACAGCCACATAAAACAAATAATCTTCCCTAGTATCCTAACTTTCCAAATTGCCTTATACCACCATTTATTTTCATACAAAAGATTCATAAAGGAAATAGATTGATATGCTAAATTAGCAGAAACAATACCCATGGCACTGTTCCAAGACCATAATAACTTGTCACTTGAATCATTGAGTGTGATACCACTACTTCTCAACATTAAGAGGAAATTGTTTCATTATGTGTCCAACTCACTTGTCAGTCCAAGATGATTAGCCTCAATCCACTCTTGCTTAAGACCAACTTCAAATGGAAATGTTGCATGATCTAGAGAGACAATATGCAATTTATTGAGGTGTTTAATAAGAGGACATGTGAGTCTGTAAGAATCATTACTACCGATGAATGGATATAACCCAATAATGAATTTATTTCCACTGTCAATTGACTAATCCAACCACCATTTAATAACAGGAAGTTAATTCATAAAGCGTTTCCAGATGATAGAATCTACAGGAAACTTATATTCTTCAATACGTAGCGATGTTTTCAAGTCTATACCTTTCAAATACTTCATTTTTAGAACCATGTTCCACAAAAAATTACCAAAAAGGCCTCTCCAACATGATTTGGCAGCCAAATACTAGGTGAACCAAAATATATTTCGAATACCCCATCCACCATTATCTTTTGGCCTGGTGATGTTTTTCCATTTTGTTAAGTGATTTCCTGTATCTTTCCTAGCTCGTCTTCAAATAAAATTTGCAATGAGTTGTTGAATCTTGTGAAGTATGGAAGAAGGAACCTTGGCAAGACTAAGAAAATACACAAGGAGGCTTTGTAACACATATTTAGATATTATAAGTCTACCTCCCATAGAGATCCATTAGAAGGACTAGTTCCCAATCCTTTTCTAAACTTTTTGGATCATCCATTTCCAATCTGATATCCCATAGTTGTTAGTCTTTAAATAAAAACCCAGATATTTAATTTCATCATCAACACTAGAAACTTGTATATTGAATGTTGCTTGGATTTTATGTAATAACCCTGGGTCAATATTTTATGCAAGGAAGCACAAATTTTGACAATTAACTTCCATACCAGAGGCAAGACATATTTTTTTTAAATTGTTTGAAACTCCATCCAGTCCTCGAAATTGTCAATGCCTAAAATAAGAATGTCGTCAACAAAGAAAAAATGGGAAATAAAATTATTGGTTTCCTCTTTGATACCATGAAACTTCCTTACCTCCATCACCTTCTACATTAGTCTATTAAAGAACGTGACAACCAAGAGGAATAATAAAGTGGAAAGAGGACATTCCTGTCGCAGACCTCGAAATCTCTTAAAACAATCAGTGGGTGTGCCATTGATAAATACAACCATATTGAATAAAGAGACACATGCCATGATCCACTGGGTAACTTCCCATTTTAATCCAATTTGAATTAACATCATCCGAAGAAATTGCCAACTTACTTTGTCATATGCCTTCTTTAAGTCCAACTTAAGAATAATAAAGTTTACCTTCTTAGTATTTGCAGTGTGTAAACACTCTTGGGGAATCCATACTATATCAAAGATCAATCTATCTTTGAGGAAACCAAACTGCTTAGATGAGATACTTGAAGCCAACTTGTCCTTCATCTAGTTTGCAATGATTTTAGAGATTACTTTATACACAAAATTACATAGGGAAATGGGCCTAAAATCATTAAATTTTTTTGGCTTGCTCACCTTAGGGATTAGGGAAAATAAGGTAGCATTGAGAGATCCCAGAATATGACCTAAATATATGGATTCCTCAAACACACTATGAATATCCTCCCCCATAATTTAAAATAAAGAGTGGAAGAGTTCTTGTGTCCACCGATCCAGACCAGGGCTTTTTTCCTTTGGAATTTTATTAATTATTTCCTTAACTTTCTCCAAAGTGACATAATTTCCTATCTCATCACTTTCATCATCATTGAAAAACCTGGGCACATCCTTAAGGACACTAATATCATTACAAGTAACTTCTACCACTATTGCATTGTATTGTGACTGGAAATGTTTAAAAGAAACCTCTTTTATATATTTTTCAGAAGACTTGATGCATCCATCATCATCTGCAATATCCCATATAGTGTTTTGACATCTCCTTTGTGTAGCATATTTATGAAAAAAAAGTGTATTTCTGTCACCCTTCTCAATCCAAATAGCTCGACTTCTAAGTCTCCAAGTAGACTCTTCTGCTTTGAGTAACTTATCCTTTTTTTGTTTAAGGGATCTGATAAGATTCAATTCTTCTAGTGTGAACACCTATGAAGGACATTTATCAAAACTCTCAGCCATTTTTTGTTCAATACATAATAGCTCAGAATGATTTTGAATCTTTTTGTTAAGCTTCTAAAGGATGACAACTTTCTTTAACTTCTTCAATTTTTCACACAACAGGTGGATCGAAGAATCGTCAGACCAATACTCCATAGATTTCCATGTGGTTCTAATTAGGGAATAAAATATTGTATCATTAATCCAAGTTCTATTAAATTTGATGGGAGGAGAAGCTTTATGAACATCCTTCTCATATTGTAAAGATAACGGGTTATGATCTGAGATAGTGGAGTTTATGGTCCATGCTCTCATTTTACAATGGTTTCTGAGAAAGGTTTCATCAATAAGAAAACAATCCAATCTTTTTGCAACTCCAGTGGCACCGACTCTTCCATTTATCCATGTATGTGTCATTTGGTTAGGTTGTATATCCACTAAGCCAGTAGCTTGGATAATATTCAAGAAGTAATCTGTGAAAGGATCACTCCTAGCCGAATTTCCCCAGGGTGTGTCCATTAGAAATTGTAATAAAAATTGTCGGCTTAAGTTACTAGAGTGTAATTCATTGGTTTAGTTAAAATACATTTAATTCTTAAAATTATTATATTAAACATTAAATTAGCGATCAAGTTATCATAGAATGAACTACACCTTTTAAACTATTGGTGTATTTCTCTGCGAAAATGTATTTACTAGCCACAATGAGATGAATCACTAACTCCATGAATCCCTAAGAAATGTTTTTGAATTATATTATACAAGTACCAAGACAAATTTCAATGGTGTACAAATATTTGAAAGGGGTTGTATCTATCAAATATTCTAGTTTCCAAAATTAATTATTTGAACCCAAAAGGTCACTTCATAGTTTTCAAGTAATTGAAAATGGATATTAACCAATAAGTTGTTTTAAGAAGTGTGTTTCTGAATATATAAATTTACAATTTTAGGTTGTTTAAGAAAATAACATTGATGTGAGTGCAAAAAAACACTCCTCGAATTTTCATTCACACCAATAATATCTCTACAAAATAATAGAAGACATCGAGCAATGTTCAAAAGTTGAAGATATTTTCCAAAACCATCATCTATCTTTAAAATGCTCCCATTGTAAGATCTAAACTCTATTTGATCAGTTATCTATTTGACAAATATCTAAAAATAAAAATTATGAGAGTAAGATCCAAACTCTATTTGCTCAATTTCTTAATGATAGAAATGGAAAGTTCATATAATTATGTACTGGAATACCGCAATGTATCATTTTTATTCGATTTCCAAGTTGGTTTTACACAATTAGTTGATAGGATGTAAACCTTCTCCATAATTGATATAATTAATTGGAATAGTTCAAACATTAGCCATGCATCATTTTTATCATCCATAGATTTTCATTTTCCCATTTACATGATATATACCCTATATGAACTTTATCTCTCCTAAAACATAGCCTAGAATGAGGAAGCAAGAAATTCATAAGGTCATAGATGTTTAAATGCATTGTAGACACTTATTACCATACAACAAGCTAAATCTAATCTTTTAGATACTTCAAAATTTGATGTTCTTAAAACTAGGTCCTTGTTAGAAATCCATTATCAATTATAGGAATGTTTCATGCTCCATGATAAATTATGGTCATTTTCATGGACAAATCCACAAATACATACCAATGAGGACTTATTCACAACTAGAAATAAAGTACTCAAGTACATGGAAAACTCAACGTTGAATCTCTCTAATATAGCTCCTCAGAACTTATCCATTCGTATCTTTCAAAGATAAGGTGTCTTCTAAGTTAACTGAAGATGAGTTTAATTTACAAACATAAACCTGACTAGGTGTATAATCTACCATGAAATCTTAAGCATTTGTATACATGCAATTCCTAACCACTAAACAACTCTACTATTGACAAGGATAAATAAATTATAATGTGGAGGTTTGTTTGAAAAATAATTGAAGTGACTATGCAATGAATCCCAACAACTTGATATCTATAGTTCATGTTTTGTGACATTCAACTCCATTTAGAGTTGGAGCATAGTTACATTTATGGGTATGATTTGCAAGTACTCACAGTTATATTAAGTATTACATTTGGTTGAGTCATCAACCTTGTTTTCATCATATTGATGTTGACAAAGTTTCAAGTAATCAATGCTCATCATACAAGTATTATATAATACTTGCATATTTGAAATATTTGGAAAGTCTATGCAACTTTGCAATTGATCCATACTCATACTCAATTTTAACTTGATGAGACAATATTTAGGACACTTTATCATGCTTTTCAAACTTGAAATAATACATCTATAAGTTTTTGCAAGGTCTTGATAGGAAAACGAGATTTCAAATCAACTTGTATATTTGTTAAGATTCACTATTTTTTAATAAATCTATTGTATTATAACACAAGTTGTATTTTGTGCAAGTATGGCTCATAATTCATGCAATTTTGGACCATAGTAGTATGTATTGTATTTGTCCCTTGTTGATCTTGTGAGTTATGAACTTCTAAGAATCTGGGAAGATGAATTTTTTGTAAGTTTTAAACATGTGAAGTAAAGAAATGCATACAACTTCTAATAAAAACATAAATTAAGCAATGGCTCACACATATAGTACACATGGATTTATGTTGGAAACCCTTAACTAGGAGAAAACTAGCCTTCCTTGGTGTCACACCTCTCAAATCTACATATTATTAATTTCACCATTCACAATAAATATATACACAATATTTTAGGAATTTGGTAGCTACCAAAACCTAATCCCTTAATCCAGGATTAACTTAGAAAACCACCAAAAATAGAAAAATGCTAAAATAGAAAAAACCACCCAAATAAATTTTTTGGGGGCATTGCCCTGAACCCTATTGCCTCTAGGATACTGCCTGGAGATGAACATTTTGCGTAACCAGGGGGTAAATCCTCCATTTTGCATAACCAGGGGGTAAATCCTCCCACCCCCCCTAAGACCCCCTTGGAAAGCACCCAACAAACACACCCACAAAGAGTGACAAGTGATTTGATCATTAGACGCATTCATCAAATATGATGTGCCCCCCCACACACATGCAAAGAATATAAAACCCATCCAACATTCTCCCACTTGTTGTTTTCCTTGCATACAAGGGGTCACAGGATTACATAGTCAACAATTCAGGGAAATAATGCCCATTGTTTCTCTACGCTAGGACAACTTCTCGGAGCTCACTGACTTTGTTAATGAATCTGCAACATTTTTCAAAGTGTCTACCTTATCCATAAACATCTTCTTGTCTTCAACCATGTCTCTCACAAAGTGATAATGAACATCAATATGTTTTTATATTTGAATGATAAGTTGGGTTATTTTCCAGGAATATTGCACTCTAACTATCACCATCAAATCTTACAACTTGTTGTACCAACCCAATACTTGAACACAATCTTTGTAAACATATTGCTTCCTTGCATGCATGAGTGGTTTCCATGTATTCAACTTTTGTAGTTCAGAGTGCCACTACGACTTGTTATTTTCTCATCCAATTGATTTCTCCTCCAAATAAGTTAAACAAATACCCACTTGTAGATATTTTTTGATCTAGATATCCAACCCAATATGCATAAACAAACACATGTATGTCCAACACTCTGTCCAATCTTGGTTTTCCTTGGTAGCACAATCCATAGCTAGAACTGCCACAAAAATACGTGAAACATCTCTTTATTGTTTCCCAATGCTCCTTCCCTAGTTTTCACATATATCTCCTCAAAAATTCCACTGCATGTGCAATGTTTGATCTAGTATAGACCATTCCATACATCAAACTACTAACTACAATAGTATATGGAACATGGAACATGTCCCCTTCCTCTTCCTGTGTCTTGGGACATTGATCTACAGATAACTTTACACCTACAAGAATATGAACCTTAACTGGTTTACTTTCCTACATATTAAACCTTTGCAATATTGTCTCATTATATTTTCTCTGATTCAATTAGAGTTTCATGTATGCATGATCTTTTTCATCTCCATTCATAGAATGAAGTTAGCAGCATTGAGTTCCTTTATGTCAAATTTGGAGGATAGCTTCGATTTCACCTCCTTGATAACATCCATGTTATTTCCTACCAACAACATCTCATCTACATACAACACTACATAAATGAAGTGATTACCAACCTGCTTGGAATATACACAGTGATCAGATCTGCTTCTCACAAATCCCAGTCCAAGGATGTATGTGTCAAAATTTTGGTACCACATCCTTGGTGATTGCTTCATACCATATGGTGACTTCTTTAGCTTGAAGACTGGCTCTTTCTTTCCCTTCACTGCAAATCCTTATGGTTTCTTCATGTATATTTCTTCTTACAGATCCCCATGTAGGAAAGTTGTCTTCACATCCATCTATTCTATTTCAAAATGAAAAGTAGCAACAATAGATAAAATAAATCTATTAGAAGTTAACTTGGCAACACGAGAAAAAAATTCACCAAAGTCAATTCCCTCTACCTAGGAATAACCTTTTTCTACTAATCGAGCTTTGTATTTCTCCACTTTTCCTTTTGCATTCAACTTGTTCTTGAAAACCCATTTGTTTCCAATGGTCTTTATTCTAGTTGGAAGCTCAACTAGATTCCATGCCTCATTCTTATCCAAGGAATCCATATCTTCAACCATGGCCTTCTTCCAAAGTTTACTATCCTCTGAATTCACTACTTCCCTTATAGTTTTGGGATCATCATTAGTAATAGATAAAGAAAAATTAGCACGAAAAAACAAGTGGATTGTACCTTTCTAGTTTCCTTATTTCCCTCATTGATCTCCTCAATATTGGAGTATGAGGTTCTTCTTCTTATTATTCATCTTTTTCCATTGATTCCGATTTTGCTTCATCCAAATCAAACTCTATTTTCTCACATTATTCTTTCCTTGGTAGGAATTCCTATTTGGGAACATCTTTAAACTCTCTAAAAACAACATCTCGACTATAAACAATCTTCTTAGTTTTTGGGTTCCAAAGCTTATAACCTTTCATACCATCTTTATAACCAATAAGGATACACTTTTCAGCTTTATTATCCATCTTACCCCTATTTTCCTTTGGAACATGTACATAAGCATCACAACCAAACACTCTGATATGTTCAAGAGAGGGTTTCTTACCAGTCCATACCTCATGTGGATTTTTGTCCACCAACGTTGACAAGGTTCATCTATTTACCAGGTAACATGCAATACCCACTATCGCTGCCCAAAATTCCTATCCTAACTCGACACCACTCAGCATGCTCCTTTGTTTTTTCTATCAATGTCTCATTCATCCTTTTTGCAACCCCATTTTTTTTAGGTGTATGGAGTATTCTTCTACCTTGCTATACCACACTTCTTACAGAACTCTTTGAATTCATTCCCACATAATTCTCCACCATTATCTTTCTTCAACACCTTTGTTTTATTCTCTGCCTAATTTTCTACCAGAGCCTTAAACTCTCTAAATTTATCAAATAACTCATATTTATTCCTAAGAAAATAAATCCATGTGTTCCTTTAGAAATAATCTATGAATGAAACATAATACACATATTTACCTAGTGATGGAACATGAATAGGTCCAAACACATCATTGTGTATCAACTCTAAGATTCCCTTTGCTCTTGTAGCATTGGATGGGAATCTTACTCGATTATTTTTACCATATATGCAATGTTCACAAAAATCAAAATCCAGGGTGTAATTATACATACCTTCAACCATAACTTTATCATGTAGTGTTCGAAATCCATTTTCTCCAATATGTCCCAGTCTTTGATGCCATAACATGGTATTATTTCTAGGGATAATATGGATCTTGTATTCTTTATTTCTCTGATCAGGGACAACATAGTTCTTACACCCACCAGTATAAGTGATTCCCAACAAATTGTACATAGTTTCACATCAAACTCTTCTCATCAACGCCATTGCTCCTCTGAACATCTTTCAAGTTCCCTTTCCCAATAAAGTATTCACACCTACATCATCCATCTTACTTACAGATATTAGGCTCTTGGATAGATCTAGAATGTGCAGAAATACAGGGAGAGTTTTAATCCTTCCATGTTTCAGCAATAGCTTAACCCTTCCACGTCCCATGATTTTTGTTGTTGAGTCATCTCCTAGGAACACATCACCACCATCATAATTTTCATTTTCACTGAACCACTCCCTGTGAGGAGTCATATGAAATGAGGCACCTGATTCGATAAACCATACATCACTATTTGCATGTGTACCTATAGATCTCAGGTAAACATCATGTCCTTCTTTTATGGAGTTTTTCACCTCTTTGGAAGAGGAATCATCAGATCCATTTTTTTAATAAACTTTCTTAGACTTGTAATATTTCTTGTAATTCCTAGCTTGACCACATTTCTATCATTTCCTCAAATATTTTCCTGGGGATTTAGATCCCCCCCCCCCACCAAGAACTTATTTGTATTCCTATCTTGGGTATGACCTCTTATAGATAAAGCCTCTGTGTTATGAATATCCATGCTTTTCTTCCTCATCTCTTATTATAATAAGGATGAAACCACATCATCATACTTCAATTCATATTGAGTATTACTACCAATTTGCAAAATTAAACTTGGCTCCTTTTGAATTTTTTTGTAGAAAACCTAAAATAGAAGCATCCACTAATGTGTCATTGTTATAACCGAGGACCAAACAAATCATGGTTATGACTTATTTGAATGAATCCTTAAACAATAATGAGTTCATAGGAATATTTGTTTCAACCCCATCTGGTGTAATTATCCAATCTGTCATAGAAAAAATTATTTTTTATATCAATAGCAAGTTAAACTTGAAAGCTAAAGCATCTTCATCTATTCTATCCCCACTTTCAGACAATGTCAAAATTTATGCCAGATATTTCTTTGAAATTGAGAAGATTTCTTTCTAATTTTCTTCCCTAATTACCTTTGATGTTGAATCATAGTTCTGAGCACACATAATTATTAATTTTGGAAAATGAATGGTGAGGGGAATGACTGCTCTAGCTAAACCAGAGCTCCATGCATGAAATTGTTCGCTACCATTATTAAAGTTGGTGATTGTTGTGTTTTTGAGCTCTTGGACAACTTTTGTTTTTATTTCAAGTTCAAAAACATCGAAGTATTTATCAATTAAGTGTTTAAAACCTGGGGTTTCCATTATTTGTTGCTGGGAAACATTGTTTTTTTTTCCTAGGAGCCATTCAAGATTTGAACTATGGTCACTGAAAAAGAATTATTAAATTATTTTTAAACAGAGGATTCTTTAAGTCAATTCAAAGTTGGGTTTTTTCCTTTACTTACCCGTTCATATGGGTTCAACTTTACTGGACCAATTTCCCCTTTAGTTGCAGACTAGTAGGAAAACATTTAGAAAATCAGAGTGCCTGCATCCTTTCGTCTAAATGAAAGTTAGTAATAATGTGGGGTGGTGGTCATTTCTAATTTCGTTACGGATATTAATGAATTCCATATAATGTGTGAACCAATGATTATCTCTTGGAGATCTCCTAGGAACACATCACCACCATTATACTTTTCATATTCACTGAACCACTCCCTGTGAGGAGTCATATGAAATGATGCACCTGATTCAATAAACCATACATCACTATTTGCATGTGTACCTGTAGATGTCAGGTAAACATCACATCCTTCTTCTATGGATGTTTTCACCTCTCTGGAAGAGGAATCACCAGATCCCTTTTTTTATCCCTTTTCTTAGACTTGTAATATTTCTTGTAATTCCTAGCTTGACCACATTTCCAACATTTCCTCAAAGATTTTCCTAGGGATTTAGATCTCCCCCCCCCCCAACCGAGGACTTATTTGTATTCCTATCTTGGGGATGACCTCTTACAGATAAAGCATCTGTGTTATGAATATCCATTCTTTTCTTCCTCATCTCTTCTGATAATAAGGATGAAACCACATCATCATACTTCAATGCATATTGAGTATTACTACCAATTGCTACAACTAGATTATCCCAGGAGTTTGGAAAAGAACATAGCAAAGTAATACATGTATCTTCTTCTGCAAACATAATATTAACAAATCCAATTTGACTTACCAAAGTATTGAAGGCATTTAGATGCTCTATCACAGAATCTCCATCTTCCATCCTAAGATGATACAACTTCTTTTGAAGAAACAACTTGTTTACCAAGGACTTTGACTTATATCAATTCCCAAACTTTTCCCATAGTTCCTTGGCTATATATTCTCCCGACACATTCAATAACAATGAATCATCTAGGAAAAGTCAAATCGTACTCCTTTCTCTTCTATATAGCTTCTCCCAATCTTCTTGCGACATACAAGTAGATTGAGTACTAGTAGTTTGTGTGCCAGTAGTTTTTGTACTAGTAGTTTATGTACCAATAGGTTGTGTATCAATAGGCCATGTACTAGGATCCACACTGATCCATTGTTCTTTGTCTACAAGAAGTTACTTCATCTTGAGTTTCCATAGCTCAAATTTTTTACCATTGAACTTCTCAATCTCAATTCTAGAAGTCCTTGCCATTCTCTTTCAACACATGAATCACCACTACAAAGCTCCCACTAAACACAGGTTTATCACAGACCCAAGATAAACTTGATTTATTAAGATCGAGCCAAACCCTTAGAAACAAAGGCGTCCCCCTGAAGAAAAAAATGAGCTTTGATACCACTTGTAAGTTTTAAACCTGTGAAATAAAGAAATGCATATAGATTCTAAGAAAAATAGAAATTAATCAATGGCTCACACACATAGTACACATAGATGTATGTTGGACACCCTTATCCAGGAGAAGGGTCAACCCTCCTTAGTGTTGCACCTATCAACTCTTCATTGTATTAATTTCATCATTTGCAATACAATATATACAGAATATTTTAGGTATTTCACAGCTACCAGAACCCTAATCCCTTAATCCAATATTAATTTAGAAAACCGCTAAAAATATTAAAAAAATGGGGCATTGCCCTGAACCCTGTTGGCTCTGGGGATACCTCCTGGAAGATGAATGCTCTGCATAAATAGGGGGGGAATCATACCCCCCCTGGGACCCCCCTAGGAAAGTTCCCAGTGCACACGCCCACAAAGAGCGACAAGTGATGGGACCGTCAAATGCAGTCATCAAATATGACACTCCCCCCCACACACATGCAAAGAATATAACACCTACCCAACAGTTTTAACTCCAAATATGTAAAAATTGCATCTTTTTTATGATGTTTAATGTTTATATATGCATTGACATTGAATGTGATATGTTCTATGGACTTTATAGATTATGAGTTTCCATGATGACTTTAATGATTACAAATATGTGGAAAATGTGTTGTTCAATAATATTCAATGTTCATCGATAACTTTTTTTTGTTTTTTCCTATATTAAAAATAATGTTTGTATGTTTCCATATTGTTGAATATGTTGACTACAAGTATGTCAAATACAGTAAGTCGCTTTCCATAGAAAGCAAGAGTCAAGTTATGGTACGAGTCAAGTTTTAAATAAATCCATTGTATTATATACATAAGTTGTATTTTGTGCAATCGTTACTTATAATTTTTGCAATCATGGCTCATTGTAATATCTATTATGGTTTGTACCCTGTTAGTTTTGTGAGTTTTGAACTTATGAGAATATGAAGATACATGCTTTTAACTTCAACTATATGAAAATTGGGTCTTTTATGATATTGCATATTCATCTATGTATTTAAGTTGATTGTGTGATTCCCCATGTGATTTACATATTTTTAGTTTCAATGACTACATTTATGATTCCAAATATGTAGAAAAGGCATCTTTCTATGACATTTAATGTTCATCTATTCATTTTTTTTTCATACATTGAAAATGTTGTTTTTATTTTTCCATATTGTTGGGTACAAGTAAATCAAGCATGCAAAATATCCCAATTCCCATGCCTCAATGACTAAGAGTCAAATTGTGGTAACTATGGTTTCAATTGTCGGCAAGAAAACACCACTAATAAAGTTAACCCTACCATTTGTAGATAATTGTATCTCCTTTTTTGGCATGGCTTTCTCTAATTTCAATGGTAGCTACTACATCAACCACACCAAATTATGATACATGATAATGCTAAGTTTTATGTGTAGCCAAGGTGCATGCACCACTCCTTGGGTTCACATGCCCACATCAAGTTCACAAATAGGTACACATATCTACATTCACCCATATTTAGTTCATGATTGATTTATTACATCCCACATTAAAGAGGGTTGATGCAACCCCACCCCTTTCCCTACATCCACCCCAAAAAAATTGAGGTGTGACCCATATGAAAAGGTCATCCAAAATTTCCCATAGGGGTGTTGACCCCATAATTTTAGATAGATATCCCTACATGCAGTGACCCCATAATGGATATTACAAAGATCAAGCCTCATAATAACATGTATACATATCTATATGTTATAACACTTTGGGAAACCACGTAACAATTAGTTATAGGATCATATTTGCATAATTATAGAGAAAACATCTTATAAGTATACAGTGTAACACACGTCATTATTGTTACAACTCTTGACTCCAAAATGGTATGGCACTAAAAAAAGAAGAAGGCGCATCCCTAATTCATTGAGATATCATGAAGGGATTCACGACAACAATAAATAATATTTATGATTAAGATTATAAATAAGTATTTTTCATTTAAACTCAATTTTCCCAATTTTCATGTAAGCAATGTAAATTTGGGACAACCAAAGCTTGTTGTGATAGTCATTGTGGAAAATATCTAATACAATGGTGGAAAATTTATGGTGCACGTGCCTAAGAACTATAATAATTTTCTATATGCTTACTCTCATAGGTAGTGTTGTTCCTTAGGTTGTTTCTTATTAGAGAAACAATGCCAAAGCACCCTATGGAGGAAAATATCCTCCCCATTCGAGGCTTTACTGAAATAATTCAATAGCCAAAGGGGTAACCCTCAATATCTAAATTTGATAAATATTTTATCATCAAATAATTGAACAGAATTAAGGTCATGAAACCCAAACTGTGTTTCAAAAGAAGGTTCTAAAACAACTCAACAGAAAAATAAGTTTGACTTTACAAGATAAACCACAATTAACATGTAATAATAAATGCAAAGGGCACCATATTCCCATGTCATCATATTTTTAAGATAATTTGAAATATATTGAACAGAGAAACTGAAATAATGAAGACACAATCTCTCTCTCTCTCTCTCTCTCTCTCTCTCT
>SNQJ01S0006796.1:13196-32824 GCA_010110895.2 Picea sitchensis | reverse complement strand
TCCTCTTGTCCTCTTTCCTCGAAGACGACGATTCCCCTGACACACCTGCTTTCCCTACTTCAATATACGCAGCTTGAACCGAAACCTCATCAAGGTTAGTGGGTCCAAACATGAAAACAGTGTTTCTAATATGCGCAGGCAAAACTCCTATATACTTCATAAGGGTTTCTTGTGTTTGCAAAGGGATGTCTAACATTAATGCCATTTTTCTAAATCCATCGGTGTATTCTTGCATTGATTGTCCTTTTCTTAGTTTTAAAGATTGCCATTCAATTATTGCTTTTTCTTTATAACCCAAAGGATAAAATTGTTTCCTAAGTGCAGAAATAAAATTCTTCCATGATGGAAATACATTACCCACATCTTGTGTTCCTTTTTACAACTTGCTTTTCCACCAGATAAGAGCTATACCTGCAAGTCTCAAAGATGCCAAATTAATTTGTGTGGCCTCATCCTTGATCTGTTGCACACTGCAGTATACTTCCATCTACCTGATCCAGTTATCAAGTTTTTCTGCATTGACTTCACCATCATATATGGGCAACTCAAATTTTACATCAAGTTTTAACAATGGCATTTCATGTTTAGTCTTATGAACATTTTTCTTCTCATTAGATTTAGAACTTGAACTTGAAGAAGAAGGAGAAGAAGGAGGTGTTGATGGAGGTGAAGGAGGAATGTGAGGATGGTCCTCTTCCTCTTCACTTTTTCCTTTTGAAGAATTACCCAAAACTGGTTGCTTCCATTCTAAATAATCTTCGTACAATACTGTCACCATCTCTGACATAGCATGGAATGTTTTCCGGAACTCTTTCTCTTCTTGAGAAATCCCTTCTTCCGATGCCATCTTCTCACTGTGAGAAGCTCTCTTTCTCAATCCAATTAATGGATTCTCTGCAATAAGCTTTCCTTCACCACGTTGTATCATTTCCCTGGTTAACATGCAACTCAAATCCAAACGTCAACTAGCTCTGATACCACTTGATCCATAGAATCTTTTAAATGACTATGGTTGAGTTTTAATTTTGCATGCGTTAATTAACCATTTGAGAAACTTAGTGAAAGAATGAGGAAAGAAGAATAATTATAACAACCATATACACATATGCATATCTGAAATGAAAATATAGACAGCAAACCATAACACGCAAATTGATAACGGATTTCGGCACAACTTTTGCCTACGTCTCCGGGCCTTTTCTCTGTGGGGGAGGCTTCTTTATTTCTGTTCAAATGCTCAAAAGTACATCGCTGCAATGCCAAATGGCTACAATACTGATCTGGTCTTGTTCGTCCAGATATCTAGAACCCTGCAAAGAAAACAACACGCAAAACGGACGTCCAAAGCTCCCACAAATGGTCCGACAACGTCTCCTCCTCAAAAGCTTCTCTGCATCAAACTGACTTTGGCTTGGATTTTCTCCAGCGTAAATATGCTCTAATTGACTTCTCTTGGCCTCAAACAGGCTTGGTTCATATAGCCTTGAAGTTGGTTGCTCAGCTCCAACTTCCTCCAAGAATCTGGCCTCCAAAAATGCCCAATATCCCCCAAAAATGGAAGGAATCAACCAAAAATAGGCATTTTAACAACTAAAAAACCAAAATTTAGTGTAAAAAAACCCACTTTATAACAAAATTTGGGCCTAGCCCCTTCCATTGGCGCGCTCACCCTCCATTTGCAGTCATATGTTGGCCCATATGGCCACGCGCCATGGCGTTGGCCCCCTTTTCATGCTAGGCTCCTGGTTCTCGGCATATTCATAGGCCCACGGGCCAAACAGTCTAACCATTACAACAACAAACCCGCGCCCCTATCGGATCAGCTCTGGGTCCTATGGTAACCTCTCGGGATCTGGGGGATACCCTATCTGCATGCAAATATTCTCGCCCGTCAGTTACATGGATCGGTTATGTGGTGTCATTGTTTTGTGCCGAGGGCTGGGGCTAAGCCCTGACCCTTTTCCTGTCGGTTTACAACTTTAACAAAATTCAAATAACCATTCGGCCATTTGTATAACAAGTTCCACTGGCCACCCAGGTGGCTAGCCCATTCTGCCAGTCCATTCGCCCATCGTAGGTCGCGGGTTCGACCCCCGACCACGCCAACTTTTACAAAAACCATCAACCAATGACGGGGTGCCATGTGGCAGCCCACAACTGGGCCACGTGGCACCTTTAAAAACCAACCAAACCATGACACGTGTCGAACGTTGATTGGACCACGTGCTTGCCACATCAACTGCCACATCATATGTTGTACTACCACGTCGACCTGCCCTGTCAGCCTGCCACGTCAGCTGCTGATGTCACCCTGCCACGTGTCACCCTTTCAGTGGTGACACGTGTCACCTCGGGATACGTCCAACCGTACACCAAATCAACCAAATATGCATGCCATGTGTCACTCCCTGGAGCCGCCACATGTCGTTATACGGTCCTGCCACATGTCGTTGTATAGACCTGCCACATGTCGCTGTATGGACATGCCACGTCAGCATCCGTACAGACTGTACAGACTGCACAGTCAACAATTTTTTTGCCTGTTTGACTTTTCGGACAGAACGTGATATCTTCTCCATACGGAGCCCGTTTGAAAAAGTAAATATACCACCGGAATTAGGAAGATGAGACAGACGCAATGGCATAGGTTTTGTCGCATTCCGAGCACTTTCATTTTTGAGCATTTTTCAAGCCCTATCAGGCTTCTGGATCCGATTTCGGATCAAAGGTGGACACTTTGAAGAATGTTGTATATTCATTAAAAAAAATTGCGAGAACTGAGAAGTTCTCTTGGTGTAGAGGATCTATGGGAATTGTTGCCCTGGATTGTTGACTATGTAACCCTGTAACCCCCTGCATGCAAAGAAAAAAACAAGTGGGATAATTTTGGGTATGTTGGGTACGTGTCACCTTTTTTGCATTGCCTCAATTTTTGTGTCCATTGTTGGGCGGTTTTTGACACATGGTTTTTTTAATGTTTTTCTATTTCCAGTTAAGGAATTAGGGTTGTTGACTAATACAGATCATTGGGTTAGGTTTTTGGATTTCATTGGATCCTATATGTATATTTTATTGTAAACAATGAATGGTGTGAATGAATATAGAATATGTTGGTTTTCCCGGTTTGGGTTTCTAGGGTAAAAATCTCTGTGTAATGTGTGTATTTGTCATTGTATCTTTTCTGTTCTTTTATTGAAAATATGTTTGCAATAAATAATTGTACAAGGTTAAAGTCTATAGGACATAGTCGAGATAAAACAAGCTATCCACATCTTGAGATGTCCTCGTTGTCAAGATGAATATAATACTTCAATTGATCCTTCCAATCCTTATGTTTCTCCTAGTCCTTATTTTAATGTAGATTACCCTATCGATGAAGACTAAGTAGCAATTATCTTTATGTATTAATATTTTGCAATGATAAGTATGTACATTGTACTTGGGACTCATAATATAAATAAATTTTTATTTGTGTAAATGTGGATATTTAGTCTATGCAAGTTTAATCTATGTTTTTTTATTATTTTTGTAAATTTATAAACATCTTCAAGGCAAAGGCTTGATGAATTTCAAAAGAAATAAGTATGAAATTGTTGTATTTCAAGGTACATCTAAAAGTATTTAAGTTTTGATGACATTTAAAAATCTGTGTTGTATGAATTTATTGTAATTAATGTTTTAAATAACCTTTTTTAACTATGTAAGTTAGTTATATTCCATACATAACTGTATTCATTCCAAAAAACTCGAGCGATCATTGTAACCTTATTTTAGATCAAATTTCGTGACCAAAGGTTATGACATGTGTTTCTCCGATGGAATTTGAATTTTTTGGGTTTTTGTTTAAATTTTTTTTAAAGTGAGGACCTCTTTTTGATGTTGCTCTGCTACCCACTAGTGTTATATCCCCAATAGAGTCATCCCAACATCACAAACCTTGGTCCACTACCAGTGAGCATCCATAGCTCTGGTCGACATGTTTGCATTTCCCAAATTTATTTATGATCTTTCCTTTCTTTATTTTGCTAAGGAAAAATCAAGAACTCTGTGAGGAGTTTTATTTGGGGATTAATACATGTTGGTGAAAGAAGTATTAACCAAATTCAAGGAATAAAGTATCAATTATGATATCCATCTGGAAAATCACATATTTAAACCTTGTATGGCCTTTGAAATCCATTTGCAATTTTTTTAGGTACAGTTGATTTCTCAAGTTTTGTTAAAACAAATATATAATCTACAAGCTTTCACTTAACACGAGTGTTAAGGTATAAAACAATACAATGTATGATAAGAAAAACATTTAAATTCTCTTGGAAAACTTCTTTTCTTTTTGCAACATGTTCCTTTATTAGAGAAATTCTTACTGTTTTCTTATGAAATGACATCAAGAGCTTTCAAAAACAAATTGTACACTTTATACATTATATACATTGTTGTTTTATAGTATTCTTCAATAAATAAAAAAGTATTTAAGGAAATGACCATTTACTGTCGTTCCTATATTTTTCCTTGTAGATTTTGTAATCCAAAAGTATTTTTACCTTCCATATATTCTATTTTAAAGGGTCCATTCCATAAGTTATCAAAGTTCCCATGTTTTCCCAAATATTCCATCCTTTTATCCCATTTTAGCACTAGGTCACCCATTGAAAATGTGTTGTCTTTGGTTCTTTTTCCAAAAAAAAAATTCATCTTATCTTGATATTTCTTCTTTTGGTCATTAATTTGTTCAAGGTTTTGTTGAACTTGGATTATCGGGTTCATCCTATGGTGCATGTCATTTGGTTCTTCCTGGAATTCCTGAAGAATTTTCATAACTGGTACTACTAAATGAATCAATAGTATTACATTTGTACCATATATTGATTGAAAAGGGTATTTGTTGATCAATCGCTTAGTACTGGTCATATATGCCCATAGTGTATATTTTAATAATGAATTCTAGTTCCTCTTTTTACCAGTTAATGTTCTCTTCAATATTTTCATCATATTTTTATTTGTCGATTCAGCCAATACATTCCCTTGAGGGTAATATGAATTTGAATGACATGAGATAATATTATAATATTGACATAATTTTATTAAAACAACAGATGAAAATGCTTTGGCATTGTCAATTATTATCTTTCTAGGACACCCAAATCTAGTTAAAATATTTTCTCTTAGATATTTTATCATTGTAGAATCATTAGCATTTCTTACAAGTGTTGCTTCAACCCATTTAGTAAAATAATATGTAGTGGTTAAAATTCACCTATGCTAACCACTAGATGGAAAATGTATTTATCGTATGAAGTCTAATCCCCATTGTTGGTATGGTGCTTCAACTTTAATTGGATTTAAAGGAAGAGCAACAAACTTTTGTTTACCTGAAAAATATTTGACAATTAATACAAGCTCTAACCTTTTTGTTCACCTAGAAGAATAGCATATCCCAGTTGAATCCACTTCTTAAGATTATATGAGCAATGGTTATCCAAGAAAAATGACCACCACAAGCCCCTTCGTGGTGTTGATTTATTATACTGTATGTTTCTTGTTCTAAAATACAATTAAGCAAAATCCCAGCTGGGTCTTTCCAATATAGTTTTTCATTTATAATAATATTTAATATATTTTAATTTTAAATACTAGGACTGAGATTTATCGAGGTTATTTGGAGTTTCCAAAGTAATGAGAAAATGAACAATATCTTTATACCAAAATGAGTTCGGAATTTTTTCATCTATTCTTTGTATGTTTTGTAGAATTTCATGTTGTTTAAATATTTCAGTATCGTGAGATGTTAACTGATCTTGGAAAGGGAGAATAAGTTAGCTTCATTTACTTCTAGAGATTTAAGATTTGATTCAACCATTAATTTATCCAGACATTTTACTTTGATAAGTTTAGTTGGCTTAATTTCTAAATCAAATTCTCAGATCTTTGCAATTCATTTCCCTCCTTTTCCATCACAATCATGTTGTCCTAAAATTTCATTTACAGTGGCATGTGGAAAAAAAGAAATGATTTTGGAGTGTAATACATAATCTCGGAAGGATTTCAATCCTTTTACTAGGGCATATGCATGTTTTTCCATTACACTGTATTTTAACTTTGCATCCCTAAGAGATCTACTAAAAAATGCAATTGGTTGCTCATGTTCCTCGTGATTGTTCTGTAATAATACTGCAACAATCATATGTGTTGAAGAAAAAGGAAATATTATAAAATATTTCTTATAATTTGGATTGATTAATATTGGTGATTCCCCTAAGACCCTTTTAATTAAATAGAAAGAATGTTTAGCAATTTCAAACCATTTAACTTCGTTACTCTTTTTCAATATGTTGGTTATATCCTTTATTATTTCAGCAAAGTTAAGAATAAATATCCTTAAGAAGTTAATCTTTCCTAAGGATGACTGTACTTATTGTTTATTCTAGGGAAACTAATGGTTTGAATATCTTCCACCCTTTTAGGGTCGATTTTCACTCCCTCTTTGTAAATTATGTTCCCTTGAAGTTTTCCTTCAATCATTGCAAAGAAAGACTTTTTAGGATTTAGTGATAACCCATATTTCCTACATTTCTTGAAGATTTGTTGAAGGTGTGTTAAGTGGTCATCTTGTGTTTTCGAGAAAATATTCATATCATCTAAATAAATCACAATAAATCTATCTTTCCCATCAGAAAAAACAATATCCATTTCTCTTTTGAATGTAGTGCCTAGATTTATTAACCCGAAAGGAATTTTATCACACATAAATGTGCCCCAAGGAGTAGTAAACACAGTTTTGTGTCTATAATCTCTCTTTGTCGCACCCTGATTATATCCATAGAATCCATCCATCATAGATATCAGTTGTGACACTACAACCTTTTATAGGATGTGGTCCATTTTAGAAAGAAGATGGTTATCTTTCAGGGAAACTTGATTAAGATTCCTAAAATCCACACACAAACATATTTCTCTATTTTTATTTATAACAAGAACCAAATTTGCAACCCAATCTGAATACCTTAACGAAATTATGATTTTTACATCTAACAACTTATTAACTTCCTTCTCAATTATAGGTAACAGTATGGGATTTACCTGTCTTAGTTTCTGCCTAAATGGTTTTACTCCCTCCAGAGGTATACTATGTTCTATAATGGATGTATCACAAGTTTTTAAATTATGGTAACTCCAAGAAAAAACATCAAAAATTTTCCCTAAGAGTTCTATATATTTATGTTCATATTCCATAGCAAGAGACTTGGAGATTTTAAATAGCATTGGGTTTTCGACAATATTAATATTTACCTCTTCTACATCCTCTTCTTCAGGTTGGAGTATGGGTCTGGATACTATGTCATTTTGATAAAAAAAAAAATCTAAAGGGACTAGTCCCCTTGGTATATAATTATTTTTCAACTAAACTACTTTGTGATCAATTATCGATTTTTAAAATTTTGCATCACTATCTATATTTTCAAGCTCTTCATTAGTATTTACCTTTTTTTTATTTTCAATGTTATTATCATTTTCATTATCGTTTTTAGTATCAATATGAATGGCAGAAAATTCATTTATTGATTCTAAGAACCTTTTGATTTCCATATTATCTTCAAAAACTTCCCAATGGTTGACATTAACTGGAATTGATGGTTTGTAAAGAACTTCAACTTCATATTTTAAAGATAAGACATTTGGGGGTTTAAAAACACTAGCTCACGCTGCCAGAATCAACTTGTTGCTTAATGTTCTTGGAGATTGCAATGAAATTTACTGTCGAAAAGAAATTATCAAATAGATCACATACTTGGTTCCTATATGATCTCATCATGGGATGTTGTGTCTAAAATTTGTTTTTCATTTGGTGAATAACAAGTTCAAAATCGCCAAAAACAGAAATACTTTGCAATTTTAATTTTCTAACATTTTCAAGACCTAAGAGTAATGCTTCATACTCGACCACATTATTTGTCGTTTAACCTTCAAGTTTAAAAGAAAACATATGTATTTCCCTAGTGGGTGAAATGAAAACAACGCTAGCTCATAAACCATCTTTGGGTGATGCTCCATCAAATAACATCTTCCAAACCTTATTCTCATGATTCTTAGTTTCAATATTTTTAAGAAAAGGGTTCTTGAACAACTAAAGAGTATTCATCGATATTAACTGAAAGAAAAAAATTTCGTAGGTCATCATTTTCAGCATATATAGGAAACAAATTTGGGCTAGTTGAATCACTAATTTTATATGCAAATTTTGCCTCCCTACATAACCTTCTAGTTTGACCACCAAATATTGGAATGGTTGCATATGTCATATCCAATTGTAGTGAACCTCCTAATTTTTCTCCCCTAGATCTAGATAATAACATACCATAGCTTACAGGGACTTCATCCACAACAACATCCATCATAATACTTTTTTATGGGATTTGTGCCAAATGGACAACTAGATCCTTTATCATTCCTATACATTTTTATTTTTTGGAATTGAAGGAATATAGGTCTTTATAAGGTCTAGTGATATCTAGACCAAGTTTATCCATTCTTATATTTGGCATAAGGTTGTGTGATTCTCGTGAATCAATCATACAGTTATGGAATAAATGATCATGAATAGTTATACTTACGTAAAAGGGAAGAGTTATACCATTTCTTTCCTCTAAATGTGGTCCCATCGAAACTTGTGGAGGATCATCTTGTAAATTTATTATATCTGACGAGTTTATAGGGAAAGAGTTCTTGAAAGTTTTTCTAATTCATCCTTATACATGGGATTATTAACTAACTCTATCAGAGGAATTGGTACCTTTATTTTGATTAATTCATTTTCTAAATTAAAATAACTTGGTTGAGAATTGGTTGATTCTTGTATTTTATCATTAATTTTGTTCATTGAATTTCCTCCATCCTTATCTAGATTTTGGTTTTTATCTTAGATGATTTCATGATTTTCTTTAGCACCCTTGGAATTCGTTGGCTATCTATTTTTCCTATGTATGAGATCATATTTTCTATGCAATTGAGTTTGTAACGTATCAACGACCATTATATATTGTGCAGACCAAAAATCGTCTCATTTTCCTTGATTGTCATTGGTTAATTGATTGTTTATTCACAAGGAATCATGGTATTCATATTGTGTCAAATGAGAGGGTGTTCCTTCATCTTGAACCCAGTTCATATCATCGGTTGGTTCTTGTTCTTCAATTCCCATGGTTTCAAAATCTTCAATATTTAGTTGGTCTTCTAAGATATTATTTCTTAGAGGAGGAATGTGTGGTTCTTCCTTTCTCCTTAATAATTGGGGTTTAAATGGCCTCCTAAATTGATTCTGATTGGGGTTCCTTAATTGAGGATTTGGATTAATCTGTCTTGGGTTTTGTTGAGGGTTCCTTTTATCCAATGTTTTGAGTTGTGGGGTCAACTACCCTATTACCCATTTCTAACCTAGTGATTTTATTAGAGAGAGATCTTATGAGCTTGGTCATTTATTCTATTTTTAAATCTTGAGGATTAGAGGTGGAAGCTTGGGTAGGGTCCTCTTATTTTTGCTTCTTTTTATCAATATTTTTGACCTTAATTTTGATTTTACCAGAAGAAACCATATTACCTTCAACGTCAATTGCATCTTTTTACATTTGATCTAAAGTGATAGCCCTTCTCTCTCTCAACATTATTGCAAAATCTAGGTCATGGGAAGCTGCATATGTTACCTTTGTTGTTGTCGAAGATGGTCTTATGTCAACAGGAATTCTGTTATATAATGTTTTGAATCTTTTTCTTAAATTCCAAGATAGATTCGTCATTTTTCTTTTTTAAGGCTGAGAATTCAGTTAAATAATATTGGTGATCCCTCTTTTCTCCCCATTGATTCATGAAAGTAGTGTGTAAATCGTTCCAAGAATAAATAGAATAAGCATGGAGGTTCATAAACCATTTCTTAGCATCACCTTCTAAACTTTGTACAAACAAACGCATATATACATCTTCATAGTCTATCGCTAAGTTATTAGTGCAATCTTGGAAAGCGTTTATGTGATCTTTTGTTGATGTTTCACTTTCACCATTAAATTTTGGTAGGATTTTCAAGTAATTCGGAGGCATATTATGAAGATTTATTAGGATAACTATAAGTCCATATATAGCAGTCACCCAAGGATTTGGGTTTGGGGGTGGTGGTGGTTAAGGAATATTTCCTCCACCTACACCTCCTCCTCTTGCCCCTCCCACTCCAACCATAATATGACTCAGGATTAGGTTTTTGGCTTCAGAAGAGATAGGTTTTCTTCTAGGGAACCTTGAACAATAAAAAGGTGAAGCTTTACTTATACTAGATTTAGGAATTTCAATTTTCAAAATATCATCAGCATAATGTTTTAATGGAGTATTAAATTCAATCCTATATTCATAATATTCATCTTCAGAAATTGAAATATATTTGATAACAGAAATATCTTATCTTGAAGAAACGGTTTGTTTCTTCTTACTTGATTCAGAGATAATTTTTTTGGGGTCTGAATGTACTTGTATTTCTTCTGGGTTTGGATTTCCCCTTGTATTTCTCTACCTCCTTCGAGTTTGATTGATGAAGCAGAGAAACTTAATGTTGTTGGAGTCACATTTCCTCATCTCTTCTAGTTTGAATATATTATTGAGCTAAAGTTTCCCAAGAATGGTTTAGTTCAACTTGTGTTCTGGTTGTCTACAGAATTAGACTATATAACTCATTCGAGATACTTCTTTGATCATCAAGCCCGAAAAGAATATGAGGTTGTATGGGGTTTTCAAGAGTCATTTAAAACTCAATGGAGCCACCTTGATGAAAGTTGTAGTAATATTAAATAAAAAACGAAAAGGCTTGTTGTTTGGTTTGTGTTCATCATCAAGAAACAAAACTATCATTTTTCATTTCCCAAGGAATAGAAATTATTTTTTCCGTTCCCCGACAATGACTCCAAATCGGATGTTGTTCCTCGGGTTGTTTCTTATTATAGAAAAAATTCCAAGGCACC
Source organism: Picea sitchensis (assembly GCA_010110895.2). Taxonomy (NCBI): domain Eukaryota; kingdom Viridiplantae; phylum Streptophyta; class Pinopsida; order Pinales; family Pinaceae; genus Picea; species Picea sitchensis. The sequence goes on along the minus strand of SNQJ01S0006796.1, from coordinate 21,827 downwards.
CTTTGGAGGAAAATATCCTCCCCTCCCTAGGATTCCCTGAAATAATTCAGTAGCCAAAGGGGGTAATCCTCAATATCTAAAATTGATAAAAATAATATATATATATATATATATATATATATATATATATCTTCAAACAATTGAAAATAATTGATGTCATGAAAACCCAAACTTTGTTTCAAAAGCGGGTTCTAAAACAACTCAAAAGAAAAATAAGTTTGAACTTTAAAATATAAACCACAATTAACATGTAATCATAAATGCAAAGGGCACCATATTCCTATTTTATCAGATTTTTAAGATAAGTTGAAATATATTTAACAGAAAAACAAAAAGAATGAAGATACAATCTCTTAAAGATAATATATATCTATTAATTGATTTTTTTTAGAAATAAAGGTGGAACCGATTCCTCAAATTTAAAGCAAAGACAACTTTCAAAAATTCTCTAACATGACATTCAAAATACTTTCATATTTACGATAGAACACTATTAAATACTATAAATGAAACAACGAAAGGAGACAAATTGAGAATATCACATATAACCTCAAACACCAAAATTCATAATATTCAACAAGTGACATACTTTATAAACTTCAACTGATTGAAATCATAAACCATTATGAAAAAGTTGTTCTCGAAATAAGTCTCAAAATTATTTCTCAAAGTTTTAGAGTCTTCATGAAATACAAAGTAACAAAGTAACAAGAATGTTGATAAGACAGAGGATGAATCTTTTGTGTAAGAAAAACATGTAGCTAGTCTTAGTTAAAAAGATAAAATAAGTGTTGAGGGCTTTGCGGTTAGGGTTTTTTGTGGTTGCGCATTAGTCGCTTGTTTTTTTTCAGAATATATTTCTAAGGAATGGCTTCAAGTTCGGGGGGTGGAACCCCCTCGACATTCCCTCCTTTGCCTGATATTGTTGCCTTTCAGGCATGTTGTCATCCTTATGCACACTTGCAGACGTGAGATAAGTCCAGCTCACTTAGTCTATCCTTGGAGGCACAATGCCTAGGTTCATAGCCCACACTGTCACTTTGACCAAAACCTCTTCCATCTAGTCTTACTCCTAGGGAAGCCAAGGGGGGTAGACCCTAGTTTCTAGATAATATTTAGCATTTAAGTTCTAGGAGTTGATTTTAATTTGTTAAGGTTTGGGGGGAGTCTAACCTATGATGCAAAAGCAACAATGCAAGATGCAAGGTTTAGTATGTTAAGCAAGCCCTTTCCCTAATTCAACTAATATTAGTTCCTAAGGTTGGGCAAGGGGTCAACTAAATGTAAGGGTGTTTCTTTACAATAGAATTACAAGTTACTTACAGAAGAATAAATATACCAATACTTACAATAAAGAATGCTAGAGATACAATGATACAATACAACAAGCTAACCATGTTATGGCAATGTGCAGGATTTAAAGTAGGTCAAGTCATTAGCATCATCAACACATTAGGCCTAAGCATACCCCAATAACACTTACTCTATTGGACTGCTCCTCAATGGCAACATCAACATTCACAAGTCAAGGAAAACTTAGAAGATTTAAAAGTTAAGGCACAAGTATTCCACAATGATTATGATACTCAACACTTAGTTATTTAACCCACGAGGTATTATTAGATGAAATATTGAATTACAAGTATTAAGACCAAGGTTTAATTACTTAGTGAGTTAAGGGTTCTTAAGATTGAAAATATTTTATTACCCTTATTAGATGTTTCACCAAAACCTCCTCCCCCGATTTCCAAATGGTTGTTGGATGCTCAAGAAGTGAAGCAATGAGGCCCACCCTATTTTTGCAGGTCAACCTGAAAAATTGACTTTTTACGGAAATGACACTCCTTCACGTCGTGAGACCGTTCCCGGCCTATCACCTTTCATTTCCCTCCTCAATCCCCATTTTAGATGGTGAAGATGGTGGTTTAAAGTATATTATTAAGTCTATTAAGCATGTATATCAATTGGTTAGACTTTTAGGTGTATTTTGAAGTGTTTTAGTGACTTTGAGATGCTTATTTTTTTTTATTTTAGACCAAAACCGAAACTTTTATGAGCTTAAGAAAGTGTGTTGTTAAGTGTGAATGAAACACATCAACACATATAAAGAATTTGAAGAGAGCTCAATAACGATTTAGTTTATCACCAAGCATTAGATCATTAACATAAAAAAACTTGTTGTGAAAGAATACTACAACACAAGGGAAAGGACAACTTGCCAAAGAGAAGAAAAGAGAAGAAGCTCAAGCTATTCATCACTTATCTTATGTTTTTTTTCACGCATTAAGAGAAAAGCATTAAGTGTAAAATAGAAGCTTGAAAGATTAGATGTGTGCTTACACTACCAACTTTATCCAACAACCATTAATGTTAGTGTGTTGGAAAATGGCCTTAAAGGATATGATAGCACGAAATGAAAACCAATCACTAAACCATCTAAGCATTAACCATTTAGTGTGTGTTGGATTAGAGCATGCAACAAAATAGATCTTTAAAATAGATCATAACATGCAACTAGATCTAAATAAGTTGATTATGCCCCAAGGGCTTAAGCTTAAAGATTAATGTGTGAGAGATCTAGATCTAGATGATTTTAACCATTAAAGCATGAATAGATCAAAAGCACATTAAAACCCTAGCCTCATAGTTTGGGGTATTCCTCTCCCAAAGTCTAGGTAGTTATTAAACTTAGAAGTAACTTGGAAGGAAAGAGAGAAGAAGCAAGCAAGCAAGGAAAGCAAACAACCACTACAACAAGCTCACTAACCCCACGTCCTAGCTTAGGAAGAAGCTTTAGAAATGGAAAAAATTGAAAAAATATAATCCTAGGCTCACACGTGGGAGGTAGGCTATACCAATCCTTCTCCCACACTATGAGCAACTAAAAATCAGCAAGAAGTGAAAGCAAGTATGCCCAAGAAGCTAGAAGAAGTCAAGAGAAAGGTTGAGAATGTTACCCACTTGAAGAGAAGGGTCTTGGAGTGTAGTGTGGACGTTTTTTTGGGTAGCATAACCCTCTCAACCAGATCTGAACCTGCAAAAACCAGCAAGGTATACTTGCTGGAAATGCTACACACAACAAGCAAAGATGAAGAAAAATTTCTATTTTTGGTAGAAAATTTTCACATAGAAAATTTTATGAAGAAAGTAGATTTAGATGACCATTTTAAGATGTTAAGCTAGCTGAAATATATATGAAATAACAACAATAAAGAATGAGAAAAGAAGATAGAGAAAAGAGGAGCTTATGTGTGGTTTAAGGGATGACTCTTCCTTGAGGCATTCCCAATAAAACCCTTGAGGCCAAACCTACAAAAACTTAGCAAGATCTATGCATATCAAGATAATATGTTTGAATGTGATAATAAGATGAAATACTTGCACCCTATATAGAAAATCACATATATAGATCTACAATAATACTCGTTGTTAGATCTACTCAAATAAAATACTTTACACAAGATCTAGGCTATGCATAAATTAAATCAAACAGATACAAGTTTACCTCACATGTAACAAGAACAAAAATACTTGTTGCTCTTCCAATGATCCTCCAATTTTTCTCCTTTATATTACTCAAGAAAGGGATCTTGGAGAAATACTTGCTCCAAAACCCTAAGATCCCAAGAATGGAAGAAAGATGGAACAAGAAAGAGAGAGAGAGAGAGAGAGAGGAAAATCAAATGGCATAGCATTAGCTCAAGATATGGTAAAGAGGAAGTGAGGAGAGGGATATATTTATACTTGGAGAGGAAAAATTACCTCTCTGGATTAATGCCAAGTGTCCACCACCAAGCATAAGAGGAGATCCCAAGGGTAGGGTGCAGCATCTAGGGTTTGATTACATGGATCAAGAATGTGGATGAATGAGGGAGTGTTGGGATCAAGCAAAAAGGTAAGTGGGAGGCTAGAAAAAGTGTGCCAAGGGATATAATAAGTCTCCCCTTAATTTTTTCATCATTTTTTCACTTTTTGGAGACTTTCTAGAAGGGAGGCACACCACTCTAGGCAAAATGACGTTTTTGCTTAATGGTTAGGTGAGGGGGTGATGTGAGGGTTGGAAAAGGTTAAGAAAGGTTAGGAAAGGTTAGGAAAATTATCTCTCACATTTATCCATCTTTACATCACCCTTTTAACTCATTATTACAAAAATTACATTTTTGCCATGTTTGGACTTAGCAATTTAAATTGTTGTTTTTGAATGACTGACACTCTGGGTGGACAAACCCATAGCAAAAGTTGTTCGACTGAGATGAAACTTGGTCCAAGGGTGTAGGGGGTCTCATTCCATTTATTTTGAGCACAAATACCCCTATCAAAAATCCTAGGACCTATTTTTTACAATTTTTTCTCAAAAATATTTAATTAATTAAATAATTAAACCTCCAAACTTAGGGAAATTTAATTAAAAATTAATTAATTAAAAAAAACTAATCTAGACTCAATGGAATTCCGCGATACTTTCTAATATGTCTTGCATGGTCATTTACATCATTTCCTAATAATAGTTACCAGAATATAACTCCACTATGTCGCCTTTCACCACTTTGGAGGAATTATTGCAGGTGTGAGGGAAAAACTCAAGGGAAATCAATAAGGCTGAAAAACCCATTTGAAAACCTGAGGATTAAAAACCTTCAATGAAAGTAACTCCCATAGTGAAGTGATCCAAAGGTAACTAACCTAAATGTGACCAATGCATACCTATTACATTATTGACCCACGCAAGGGTGTGGAAATTCCTGTTACAAAAAGAAGTGTTGGGGCCAAAAATGCCCTGTAGAACTAAAATACTTGACAAATGAGCATCTGATGATGAATCTCTTCATGGCACATGGATTTGACCTCCGAGTTGGAGATGCGGTCAACAAGGTGCTAATATCCTCGTATTCCAAGACGGTAAAGATTGCACCTTCCAAGTTCATGAAAAAGTTGGACAAAATTCCAAAGATCACTGTTCACTCCTCATCGGTGCACCCATTTTCTCTATGTTTAGCTGAAAATGGTCTTATCAAATGATTTACAAGAATATGGCCCTCTGCAAGAGCCATGGTGTTGGAAGCAGGTCGATTCAGAAAAGAAAGGCTATTTTGGGAAGAAAGGCATGCACGAGGAAATCGATAGCTGGAAGGAAGAGCAACACGTGCACATGCATGGAAGACCCAATGACGTTAGGGTTAGGGTTTTTGTAATACATTGTAATGGTTGATGAGCTAGAAACATACATACATATATATAGATAGATATATAGATAGATAGATAGATACCTAGGCAGTATTTGGATGATCATGGAAGAATTCTTTGAGGGAGAGACCCACTTTTGGAGGATGAGAAGAGACTATGGAGAAATGAGTCATGTTTTGATAGCTAGTTGTAATACTCCTGTCATACGACCTAATTTTGTAATTTGTTGAGTTTTAGAGGGATAGAAGGGTAGATCTCGAGGTTTAGATCACGGGATGAGGAGCCTGGTGTGATCTAGTCCACCTCATAATAGATCTCGACCCGATTGAGGATGAGTTGTAAAGTACGCGGCGATGTAGTTTTGGAACTACCATAATAGAAGAGCTTGAGAGCCAGATCTTTGTGGACGTAGCCCAGGAGTGGGTGAACCATAGTAAAACCTATGTTATGTGATTGAATGTATGTGTCTTTTTTATTGTTTATGAGTAGATGTTAGCATGATGAATGAATAAGATAATGATTTTGATTACATTACATGCATAATTGGGAATGACAATATATTCCTTTAATAAGTTAAATGGAACTATCTGTGCACAATTCTCAGATCTCCATTCAATCCTGGACTGAAAACACTTGAGTATTGCAGTCACCCATTAAGATTATCTCTGGTGAGATTGCGTAGTGCAACCTGTGTACTGTGTTGCCTTCTGGTTTAACAGGAGGGACGATAGTTTTAGAGGCTTTGTTGGAACCCCATTAGACTTGAACCTGGGTCAATCATGTTAAAGGTATAACTCCGAGAAACTAAACCAACAAATGGTTTCATTGCCAGTTGGAACAGTATAGGATTGAGTAAATGAGATCTGTTGAAGATCTGTTAAAAGAGGGTAGGATCTGCGGAAGGCGGGTCCAAAGAATACCGAATTGAATGACAAGAAGGTGAGAAGAACGCCTCGCTAGAAGGGGATGTTGAGACCGTGGAATCCCACAAAAGTAGAGATCGAAATTTGGTTGAAGACAAAGGAGCTAGAGTTTGCGCAAAAAGATAACATAAACCCTAGAATAACATCGTGCAAATATCTTGAGAAGTATGTTTTTACTTATCTGCATGAATTCTTTTTCTGTGATTTTCCACACTTACTGTAGGAGTGAATATTGAGGTTGAAGGATAACCATGCAAAAAACCGGAACTGACAGTTAGAGTGGACCTCAGTTTAGATTGAGCAGCTACAACAGGTGAATAACAAATTCACCTGCACAGTAGATTTTTGGCTTGACAATATTATAACAAGCTTTATAACAGAATTTGCAGTAAATACCGTGAAGTCGTACAATGCAGCAGAGCAGGAGTTTCTATGAGGGCTTTGAGGAAGGTATATTAGATCGTTGTATACTTCTATTGAGATATTTCTCTATAACAAAGGTATAATGACAATGGAATCAGACAACTAAACTTCCCTGCATGCATGGGGGAAGGGGGGAAGCACTGATAGAAAAAACAGAAATGGAAGGAGAAACAAATAAAGGAAAGAAGGAGGAAGCCTTGGACCCAATCATGATGGATGATGACTAGATCAAGAGGATCATGGCGACAACTATAAAGACGCGCAGTGGAGTACCTTACCAATACAAGGTGAACACCAAGAAGAGAGTCGTAGCCATGAGGGAAGGCTTGACAAGTGATGAAGAGTAGGTAGAGGATCTTTGGGCTGTGGAGAAGATTGAGAAAATCATGCACGCAACATATGAGAGGAAGACGAGAGGTCCAAGAGTGGGAATAGAAGGGAACAATCATATCCATATTAATGTCAGTGTGGAACCCATCAACCCATGTGTGACTAACACACCAAAAAGAACACCACCGTTTAGACAACCGAATTTCGGGAGAAGGAAGACAGTAGGAAATACATGTACACAAGGAACAACAACTAGGGGAGCCAGTTCAGGAAGCATTAGTCAAGTATCTACACCGCACGGAGGTATTAGTTCAACATTTAGGATGGCAGGAAATGATCCCACCATCAGGTTACCATAATTCAAAGGAGAAGCATCGGAGGACCCGGAGAAGCACATGTTTATCTATGAAAAGATCTGGCAATCAAAACAGATCACAGATGAGGACACTAAACTTTCACAACTAGTGATTACACTAAGAGATAGCGCACTGGATTGGTATATGAGTTTAGCCACAAAAAACCCACTAGGAACAACTAGAACGACTGTAGATATCAAGAAATTACTGATAAATGAGTTTCAGAAGCCAAGTTCAAAGGAACAATACATGAACGAGATGATAGAAATTAGACAAAAACTAGGAGAATCTATATGGGAGATTGACCAGAGATTCAAGCGACTGAAAGGAAAGTTGAAATATCTCATGACAGATATGCAGCACATGCACATGTTCATCAATTCACTATTACCACACTTAAAATATCCATTGCGACAACAGAAGTTTCATACATAGGCAGAGGCTCTACAGGAAGCCCTGCAACTGGAAGAAAACCGATATCAGAAGACAGATAGATCCATCGAAGAGATGAAGGAGGATTTGAAGAACTTAACATTCCATCTAAACCAGAACAAAATTAAGGACAAACGAGAAGTCGTTTGGTGTACCACATGTAGGACGGAAGGACACCATAAGAATGAATGTCCAACATTCGCACAGTATATGGTAGAAAGGATGCCAAATACGTTACCAACATGAGGACTATGGTGTGAAATTTGTAAGAAACAGGGCCACGATCCATATCACTTCCCAATGATGCATAAATACCAGATTGTCCCAAAGAGTTCATATTGCAAATTTTGCAGGTCAGTGGGCCATGATGACAAAGATTGTAGAACTATGGAGTTGATGAGAGAGAGGACATCACATGCATATAGGGTGCAGGAAGAAATGATGATCGGGAAAGCCGCACCTCAATTTAACCAGGTACCAGCCCCATACAACATTGCACAACAACAGTATAATACTGGGAAACAACCATATAATACCGCGTAGTACAATCAGGTGCCTTAGTATAACGCATCGTGAGGATATCGAGTTGGATACAGAGGTGGAGGATGAGGGAGAAGAGGATTTGGAAGAGGTAGAGGAGCAATGGTATGTCACAATTTTCAACAACCAAGACACTATGCAAGAGAATGTCCACTTCCACCAGCGACTTGTATGTATTGTTGTACATCAGATCATGACATAGAAGAATGTCCTATGTTATTAGGGAAGAACCAGGAAAAGAGGAATCAGAACAACCAGAATGTTTAATGGATTTCAGAAGAAGCAAGGGATGAAGGGAGAAGTGTTAAGAACCAAACATCAATATAGCATAGAAAAACCTCAAGAAAAGTAATCAACGCCTTGAAAAAGAGATAATATCAGATAATAAGCCTCTTCGAGGGGGCAACCTCCTTTTACCCCACTTAAATGTTCAAGTACAAGAT
>SNQJ01S0006795.1:351951-377061 GCA_010110895.2 Picea sitchensis | reverse complement strand
CCTTCCTTTGGAGGAAGAAGGAACCACAGTTCCCTTTCTTCATTGTGCTTTGGATTTCATCAAGTGATCAGCCTAAAAACATTGGTGATATTGGTCTTTTGTGTTTGTTATTTCTTTTTCCATATGCTCATAGTTTTAGTTTGTTTTAATTTAATTCTAGTTTGTAGTTTTGTTTCGTTTTCTCTAACCCTTTCCTCTACAGCTGTCATGCTCAGCAAGACCCAACTGGGTATGTAAGCACCCTTTATTTGCTCACCAAGTGACGAATTGGGTGCAAACAATACCTTTTCACTGTTGTTAGGGATCCTTTCTAGTCTTCCTTTATCCACGCCATAGGGATTCATTGGCTCCAGTCGGGGTCTTGGTGCTCGAGAACTAGGAATATGTTGTAGAGATTGGGAGGAAAATTTCCTTTCTTGAACCATATTTCCCCACATACAGGGAGAGAACAAGCTGATCCAATGAAGTGTTCTGTAACATGAATCCAGGTATCCCCAAGCAGGGTCTGGAATCCATCAAATGTCTACGCAAAAATCATAGTCAAGCATGTGTGGTGTCCTTCAAATGTGCACATGAAATCATACCCCTTGACCTTTACAAAAATTTCTTTGATTTCAGGTATGGCTTCGAACAATTCCATGCCTTGTGGCTTGATCCTATTCAATTTCCATCGTTCTCGAGGAGGAACCATGGTGGGAAGAGTAGATATGATGTCGATGATGTAGTGAATGCGGGTTTCCTCATATTGAAACTGCGACCTGTGTGTTGTTAACCCTCCTCTTGGCACAGGGGAAAACCCAAGGTTCAACTCCAAGAGTGCACCAACAATCCCTAACTACTGGCCCTTTCAGATACACCTACAAAGCAGATGCAGTCTCACCCGAAGAAACTATGGGGGGGTTGTAGGAAAAATATGTATACAACCAAGGGAAATCTCAATTGGATCCAACACTAGGACAATACAACATTCATATATCGCTTATCATCTTAGATATACTCCACACATCTATCAAATCTACCACAGTAATGAAATACCAGTATATCAAAGGCAAAGAACATAGCATCAATCACACACAACACAAGGTATACATGGTTCACCCTCTCTCTAAGGCTACGTCCAAAGAATTGTGATTTATAATGTATTAAGGTGAATCATACAGTTCTTTTCTGCACTCTCAACTAGCAGATCTTCTTTCTTCTCCTCTCTATATCTCCCCTCCCTGTGCACCTAGCTGTAGGGTTGATCTTCACACCCAACTGAAGATCTTACAATACATAATGCTCTCATACTCAACACTTCTCTCTCACATAATGTTACTCACTCGATCACACAACAAAAATCATAACATCAACAATAGTAATAATAACAACCCATCCCAGGTCCTTTAGACCTCTATTTATACATTACAATCACTCACAAAAATCCTTAGGCCGAAACCTAGGTGTCAAAACCCTAGATACCAAAACCCTAGGTGTCTAAAACCCTAGATCAACTTGACCTGTGTTTTCAGGGCTTCGCTAGCCTATCTTTCCTTCCTTCTTGTGCGGTGCTCCAAAGCATCCAATGGTGGATTTTTCCACTTGCTGAGTTGTCCATGATCCTCCTTCCTTGTTGATCTATCATCCTTGATCTCCTCATCCAATGAATTTCTTCCTTTTACTTCACTCCGTTCTTTTTCTCTTTTGCTCACTTCGAGCCAATAACAGTCACTGTGTCTTCCGCGCAGTTCACATTTTGCCTTTTCTTCCCCGATCTTCTCTTAATTTCATAACCAAGGGCCAACAGGCCCCCAACACTCACCTATCACTCATCCTGAGGCACTTCAAATTGGTCCTTTCTGTGTTACTTCGACTTCATACTGCGTAGTGCAACCTCTGCTTTCTTCTCTATGCCTCCTCTCCTTCCTTGTGCAAATTGTTTTTTCTGTGTCTGGTACCCAGTTTCAACTGCACCTGGTACCTCAACCCTTTTCCTTATGCTTTTACTGAGAGATGCAAGGTAGTTGGTTGTCATAGTACAACTTCAGCTGGCTCCCATTCACTAATCCTTCCTTCCATTCTCCATTCAAAGTCTTCAACTATGCAAATCCTCCTTCTGTAACATAGGGAATCTCATATGGCCCGAGCCAATGCATTCTAAACTTCCCAGGATGTTTGATGAAATTACTGTTGTATACCAGTACTAGATCTCCTTGTTTAAATTCCTTCTTCTTGATGTGTCTATCATGGTAGACATTCTCTCTTTCTCTCTATACCTGCTGATGAAATCCTACAACAAATATGTCTTACTCTAGTTCGACCAATTGTGAAAGCCTCTCTCGAACAATTCCAGTGTCATCCATATCTGTAAAGGAAACAATTCTTAGGCTTGGTACCAAATATTCCATTGGGACAATGACTTCGAGACCATATACCAACTTAAAAGGGGTCTGCATTGTTAGCTTCTTGCAAGTGGTTCTATAGGCCCATAGTACTGCTGGTACTCTTAAATCCCATTCATCTTTGTTCACACTACAAATATTCATCAGCGTTGTTTCCAATATCTTATTGAATACTTCCACTATCCCATTTGCTTGTGGATGGTAAGGTCTGCTCTTCTAATGGTGGACTACAAATTCCTCAGTCAGGGCTTCAACTATTTTGTTTATGAAACATGTGCCTTTATCACTCATAAGGATCTTTGGGCATCCAAACTTGGTTATGATGTCATCAAATATGAAGCATGTAGCTATAGTTGCAATACAATCCTTAACTTCTCTTGCTTCAGCCCATCTAGTCAAGTACTCTGTCGCAGTAATTATCTACCTTGCTCCTGTGTGCTTGCCTGGTGGGTTTATAGGTCCCACAAAGTCAATGGCTCATTTCTCAAATGATTATAGGGTAAGTTGTGGTTCTAATGAAATTTCATCTCTTCTGGATGGTTTTCCAACTCTTTGGCATACATCGCAGGCTCTATAATAGTCTTTAACATCTTTGTGTAAGGTAGGCCACCAAAGGCCATTTCTAAGAACCTTCTTCGCAATTGATTTCCCTACATAATGTCCTCCTGTGATGCCCTCATGAGATTCTGTGAGGATCAATGTTCGCTCTGCCTCCATAACACATCTTCTCAATATCTCATCAGGTCCCATTTTGTATAGCTGTCCAACTATAAGTGAGAAGTCTGCAACGCGTACTACTAACGATTTCTTCTAGGGAATTGTATATTGACTCGGTGCCATTCCTGTTGACAGGAACTTGACTATCTCTATGAATTTGTCATCAATATTTCTAATGGCCAATAAATGTGCATCCGGTAGTGCATCCTCCAAACTGGTAAGCTCTTCGCCATGTTCCAACCTTGACAAGTGGTTAGGACCTTTGTTCATTCTTCTTGGTTTGACTACGATCTCAAAGTCATATTCCTGAAATAGCAGAATCCATCTGCATTTTATCCCCCCCAACACTGGATTGTTGACTAGGTATGTTAGCACAGAGTGATCAGTAAACATTTTAAAGTGTCCTCCCAACAAGTAGTGACGAAATTTCTGCAGCACATATACCATGGTTAATCCTTTTCTCTCCATGGTGGTGTAATTAATCTCAGTTGTTGATAGCTTCCTGCTAGCAAAAGATAACGGATGGTCAATATACCCTTCCCTAGGTTGTGGTAACACTTTTCCTAAGGAAATGGAAGACGCATCGACATGCATGTGAAATTCCTTCAATCTGGGAAAACCAGAATGATTGCAGTAACCATTGTCTGTTTCAGTGTGTCGAAGCTCTACTGGCATTCTTCTGTCCAACTGAACTGATAATATTTCTTCAAAATATTCTCCATAGGAGCTGTAATCTTGGCGTATCCTTTAATGAACTTCCTATAATATCCAGTATGTCCCAGCACAGTGCGCAGCTGTTTGACTGAAGTAGGAGGGGGTAAGTCAAATATAATAGCAATTTTAGATGGATCTACCAACAATCCCTACTTTTATACAATATGACCTAAAAACACTCCAAATTGTGAAAAGAAGATGCATTTATTCAAATTCAAGGCAATTTGACACTGCCTGCATTTTTCCAACATTACCCTTAGACATTCAATATGATTTTTCAATAAACTAAAAACAGTCCAATCATCAAAATATGCTTCTAGAAATTTATGCAGAAACTCCTTGAATGCTTCGACCACCACTCTGGAAAAGATGGTTGGGGGATTCTTCAATCCAAATGGCATCACTGTATACTGGTAGGATCACCATTCTATTGCAAACGTGGTCTTATGGTGATCTTCCTTGGCAATTAGGATCTGACGGTATCCTGAAAGTCAATCTGTAAAAGAATATAGCTCCTGGCCTCCCACATTATCTAACACTTCATCAGTGAATGGTGTAGGGAAGGGGTCATGAAAACATGCATCATTCATCTTCCTGAGATCTACATAGATCCTGATCTCTCCTATCTTAATACCTTGCACCACTATAGGGATAATCCACTCTGACTCTTCGACAGGCTCTATAATTCCTGCTTCCAGCATTCTATCGAGCTCAATATTCACTTTATCTTTATACTTAGTGTTCAATCTGTAGGGTCTTTGTTTGACTGGTCTTGCATCTGGTTTCAAAGGTATCCTCATATCTCCCATATGCCCTTTAATTCCCTTCATATTGGTGAACTTGGTTGGAAACAAATCCGATATTCATGCAATAACTCTGTTATTTTGTCAATAATAGCAGCATCCCAGTAATCTACGACATTTGCAAGCTTCGGTGTTTGCTTTGTTCCAATAATGATCTTCTTAATCTTGATCATCTTTCCAATGAATGGTAGCTCAACTCCTGGTCCTTCCACATATCTCTGGCCTTCTGTTTCTATGATGTTCACCTTCCTCAGATCATCATCTTCATCAACATTGATGTTGTAACAGCCTTGCAGTTTCTAGAGAGGTGCAATCCATTCGTCCTCTTCTTGTTATAAAGGGGCATAGAGGCCTCCTCAAATAATTTTTGTCTTACAATCTGTAATACTTGATATACTGAAGGATATTGACTGTCAATTAAGAAGGTGGTTACAAAGTTATGAGTCATACCTTCCCAATCTGAAGTGATGAGGCGCAACTTCTCTTGAAGGTACCAGTTGATAGGATTTGTGTCTAGTGTGTTAATGACCTTGTGCACCCACTGATCTTGAGGAATGGTTCTCTAGGCTTCCTCACAACTTCACACATGGTCCTTGGGGCAACTTCGACCCATGTACCGAACTTCACATCCTTCTACTTGTGCTGAGAACTACGTGGTAATCAGGGTACAACATTATACCCATTCTGTAATGTTGTTTTTGTGGGTCCCCCACCATCTTGTTGGTGTTGATTTCAAGGCCTCATCCATTTCCAACAATCTCTGTTGTGTTGGTTCACTTTCTTCGAATTCTGATAAGAAGTTTTCTAAAGGATTGAGACCATCAAAGGTGGGAAAGTTACTTACTGTTGTGCCGATCCAACGAACTTCTCTGGTTAATCTAGCACATCTCCTTGTAGATACTTTATACATTTTGTTCTGCCATTTCTCCAGTGCTTCTTCTAAATTTGATGAACATGCGATGTCACTTCACCAACTTAGGTTTCCATTAGCCGTAGTATTAATGTAATCCTACTGCCTGGCCATTAATTTGTATACGTTTTCCAGTTCATATGCGTGGTTTTCATCTCTGATAGGTTCTATGTATCGATGACCTTCGTCTAGGTTTAATGGTGCAATGACCCTAAGGACATCTCTTTCAAAAGTCATTTGTCTTTTCTTTAAATCAACCATAGTGGAATTATTGAAATCCCAATCAATTGATAACAATGCAGAGTAAGGAAAACTGTCATCAACTATCTCAATTACCTCAAAATCTGCAAATGTTCTTACTCCGTTGATGTCCACATGGACATGTTCCAATCTACCAAAGGGGATTACTGCCTGCTAGTTAGCCATCCTAAGCCTGATAGGGGAGTAGATAAACTTTTATTTTCCTATCAGTTCCTAGGTTTTCTTCGTCATGACATTGACCTCCGACCCTAAGTCAAGGACCACATAGTCTATATCATATTCTCCTATTTGAGCATTCAAGTGCAATTTCTTATTTGTCCTTCTCTTTTTAGCGATTTGGTGTACTGACCTATTTAGTAAAGGGTCTATATTTCCTAGCTCATACTGTTTGATTAAATGTTTTAGCTCTTGTACAACGCTCTCACACTGAATCAACTTAATACAAGTATATAAAAATTCCATGAACTTTATTACCTCTTGTCCTTCTTTTCGCGAAGCAGACTGATTGAATGCCAAAGGAATTCCATATTGTCTTACTTCTGGTCATGTCTTTGATGAAGAACCTTGGTCTTCTTCGAATTCTTTTCTTTCTTACTGAAATATTTTTCTTTCTTTCTTTGCATCAAAATTTTGGGTCTTCTCTGTAGCTTTCCTGACTCTTGAGTCTTTTGTAGTCTTCCCTTGGGTCAGCCTATCTTCTCCTATAACAGTTCCTTATCTAGTGATAACAATGACTCTAGGGCATTCTCCGCAAGGTTAAGCATATATCAGTTGCACTTGTGGGTTTTGTTGAGGTCCTCATCTTTCCTGAAGCTTAGCTAGCAACACAGGACAATCTTCTATAACGTGTTCGAAGGAAATATAGTAGCTGCAAGTAGTGAAAGGGTTCTGACAATATCTTGCTAAGTGTCCTGGTTGTGCACAACTGTAAAAAATTATCTATCCTTGGCCTCGACCCATAACTCCTCCTCATCCTCTTCCTCTGAATCCACCACGAGGATTGAAGTTTCCTCTCCCAGGGGAGTTGTATTGCGTAGTGTTTCCTTCTTGTTGTACTTCACCTTGAATTTTGTATATGTCTCTTGACCTTTTGTGCAAGAGTTCATAAGCCCTACAATCTCTATCATCATGCCCCATGGACTTAAAGAAAGTGCAATAAACATTTGTGGGTGTCAGAACATATTTTTTCATGTAATATCACTCACTAGGGCGATGTCTATTTCTGCATACTTCGCACCAGGGTACAATGACTTGCTTCAAAAAGATTGGAGCTCCAGAGGCCAAGTATTCATGAAATAAGGGGCAATGTTCCTTGTCATGGCCTTCTGATTTTCATATGACACACCGGATGTCTTCTCTTTTATATTGTCCCTTATCTTTCTTCATATCTTCGACCTGTAGAGAAAAACTAGTTAGTTGAATCAATATTTGACTCATACCTGAGATGGATTCTCCCATAGGGGCTGACTCTAACTTCATGGTGATCTCCAGTGCCTCAACCTACAAAGTGATATTCTGTTGCATCAGAGGAACTCTGATGTGTGGTAAGAGGGTAGCAATGAACCATTATTTGTTCTCCTCATCTGGGATCTGAAACATCAATCGGTCAGTTAAGGTCTTGAATCTCTGATAGAATTCCAAAACAGGTTCAACTACCTTCTGCTTGATATCTTTCAACTCTGTAATACATTGTGACTCCGAATTGGGTTTCTTGAACTCTACAATCAACACATTCTTGATCTCATTCAACGACTTAGGCTGTAAAAGTCCTTGGACAAGCTTCATGTACCAACTCAGTGCGTGATCCCTTAGGGTAGTACTAAAATGAGTTATTTTAACAACTTCTTCAGTGACATTTTTAATATTCCATATGGATTCACATAGGAACCAGTGTTGATCAGGGTCTTCAGAACCATCTCCCCTAAAAATAGGGAGCCTCATATCATCTGCCATAGATCTTCCTAGGGTTCTTGACTGAGTATGTGGTGGACTACTAGTGACAGTTCTTTGAATGCTCTGGTGGCTTGGATTACTATGATTTCTTAATGCTACTGAATCAACAGGAGGGATAATAATACTTACTTCAATAGTCTACACAGTTCTTGAAGTTTCTGGCTCTTCCCAGTGAGGCTCTTCAACTTTCCCTTCCTCTTCCCCAGCGGGTTCTGAATGCTCTTTGTCTATCAGATCTGCCTCTTCTCCACTGTAGAAACCCTCCTCCCCGTAGTTCTTCTTAAACATGTTCGCAAGATGAAATTTTTTGAACGCTCTCCCACTGCACGTATGTCCAGCCTCTGTGTCGTTGTCGCTGTCTGAATTCCTAAACATTATCTTTTCCAGATCTGACCAATCTACTGTATCTTCAGGATGTTCTTCTCATGTAATAAAATCTTGATCCTCAACTTCAAAAAATGTAAAAATTTTCCTCTGGGTCCCTTGAATAAATATCTCTCAGCTTGGCTATATGACTCTACTATGTCAACAACAAACTCAGTGATGTACCCTCCAATGGTGCTATCAAACCAGTGGTCTACTTCTCTTGACACAACGTTATCAAATCTCTTGACTTTCTTGATTAGTGCCGATGCCCAGACCATAGGTGGCCTAGATCTAATCTCAAACTGGGTATCTACTAACCTAGCTAACCACTCGTATAGCTCCCGATGGATTCCTCCAAAGAAAATTTCATGTATATCACTAAATATATATCTTTCTGTACTAAGATTAGGGTTCTTGTTCTGGGCTTCAACGAAGTCCTTTTCTTGATCCTCTATCCACTTTTGAATCTCTGTCCTTGATGGGAACCAACTTGACATTCCCTCAAGAAGATTCCTATCCCGACAACATAGCCATTTGTTGGTACAGGGGAATACCCAAGGTTCATCTCCAAGAGCGCACCAACAAGCCCTAACTACTATTCCTTTCGGCTACACCTGCGAAGCAGATGCAGTCTCACTCGAAGCAGCTATGGGGGGGTTACATGATAGAGATGTCTACAACCAAGGGAAATATCAAGTGGATTCAACACTAGAAAAATAAAACATTGATATATCGCTTATCATCTTAGATCTACTCCACACATCTATCAGATCTACCACAATAATGCAATACCAGTATATCAAAGGCAAATAACATAGCATCAATCACACACAACACAGGGTAGACATGGTTCACCCTCTCTCTAGGGGTACATCCACAAACTTTGCTTTATAATATATTAAGGTGAAGCATACAGTTCTTATCTGCACTCTCAGCTAGCAGATCTTCTTTCTTCTCCTCTCTATCTCTCCCCTCCTTGTGCACCCAGCTGCAGGGTTGATCTTCGCACCCAACTGAAGATCTTACAATACAAAAGGATCTCATACTCAACACTTCTCTCTCACACAATGTTACTCACTTGATCACACAACAACAATCATAACACAACCAATAGTAACAACAACAACCCATCCCAGGTCCTTTAGACCTCTATTTATACATTACAATCACTCACCGACATCCTTAGGCCAAAACCTAGGTGTCAAAACCCTAGATACCAAAACCCTAGGTGTCTAAAACCCTAGGTCAAATTGACCTGCATTTTCAGGGCTTAACCAACCTGTCTTTCCTTCCTTCTCACGTGGTGCTCAAAAGCATACAATGGTGGCTTTTTTCGCTTTCTCAGTTGTCCATGATCCTCCTTCCTTGCTAATCTGTCATCCTCGATCTCCTCATACAACAACTTGCTTCCTTTTACTTCACTCCATCCTTTCTTCTCTTTTTCTCACTTCGACCCAATAATAGACACTGTGTCTTCTGTGCAGTTTGCATTTTTCCTTTTCTTTCTTGATCTTTTCTTACTTTCATAACCAAGGGCCAACACCTCCATTCAAGTTGTAGTGGCCATGATGAACCAATACAATTCTCACAATCATAACTAATGTTGTGTAATGATGGAACTGCGTGTAATATGGTGTGAATGCACTTGTTTATGATCAAGAACGCATGCATGCACCATTCAAATAGTTAAAATATTTAAAATAACAAATTAAATTATAAAATGATTTCAAAAATTAGTGCGCCAATCCTCGTTTGCAAGAATAGGCTGGTTCTTGAAATCATCTCTGTTCTGCATATAAAACATTGTTATACCTTCTATGATCTCAACCTATGGAAACTTTGATGGCAAGTACTTCAAACCAAACCATGACATGTAATTACCCCTCAAGAAAACAAAAAAATGGTGCAAAGAATAAATCAGGAGAGGTAATTATAAAAAAATGGAGCCATTTAATAATGGGGAACCAACTTAACCAATAGAAAAGGAATTATTTTTGATGGAGGTATATGGAAATGAGAGAGGAGGGGTAGGGGTGCAGACTTAGGTCTGAACATTGGCTCCAACTGGGGATAGCACCCCCATGTGGGGTGCTGAGGAAAACAAATCAGTGCCTTGGAACTCAATAAAATTCTCCCACCTTCCTTCTCTTACCTTTGTTTCTATCTACCAGCCATGAATATCTTCCATTGTCTCTCAACCATGCATCTCTAGAATTCAAAACTGTAACTACACTCGAGTGCCTTTTTTTGGATATGGAGTCTTTATTCACACACAAAATAACTAATCAAATGAAACTGAAAAATGAAAAGAAACGATGGTACAAGAGGGACCTTCCCTAAGTCTTTCAAGCAAAATAGTGTTTTAGGAAGCACCCATTTACTAGGCCTCCAAATATCTCAGTATCATATAGATTGTGTAAAAAAAATGTATTATTGTCCAGAACCTCAACCACCTTAAAAGGTTCAAACCAAAGGTTATCGAACTTACCATTCTTAGGCTTCTCATCCCTTCTGGCATCTGACCTCAAGACCAGGTATCCTTATTGAAAGATCTCCTTCTTGGTTTTCTTGTCAAAATATGATTTGATCTTTCTTTGGAATGACTCAGTTATCCGATTCAATGCTTCTCTCTATTTTTGAACCTCTATAATATGAAATATTCTCCTTTGGATGTCATTTGGCTCCTCAGTTTCTTCTTGTATGAATTTTACAACTGGTAGAACAAGTTGAGTGGGGAGGACATCATCTATCCCATAGACTAGATGAAATGGTGAGGTTCCCAAGGATATCTTGGTGCTGATCCTATCATCCCACAAGGCATACTTAAGTTTAGAGTCCCATGATTTCTTGTTTTCAGTCAACAATTTCTTGATGATCCAGATGAGAGTCTTGTTTGATGACTCATCCAACCCATTACCCCAAGGGTAGTAGGGCATGGAATGTGTTAAGGTGATGTTATGGCTGCCACATTAGTAAATCATGGATTTGGAATTGAATTCCTGGTCATTGTCTATTATAAGCTTTCTAGGGAACCCGAGCCTGGAAAATATATTTGTATCCAAGAAATTCATGATCACCTTATCAGTAGCATTCCTAGTGGGAACAACCTCGATCCATTTGGTAAAGTAGTCAGTGGCAGTGAGAATCCACTTGTGCTACCCAATGAAGGGTGGATTTATCTCACCTATGAAATCTTATCCCCATTGCTGAAAGGGGCCACTGGTAGTGATAGGATTTAGGGGTAGTGAGAGTAATTTATGTTTTCCTACAAACTTTTGAAATTCATTGCATGCCCTTACTATGGTGAATACATCAGAGAAAAGGGTGGGCCAGTAGTACCCTGCCCTTCGGATCTTGAGGGCTGTGGATTTCCAATGTTTGTGTGCCCCAAAAAATCCCTTGTGCATATATGTTGTGACTTTTTTATATTCATATTCGTCAAGACATTTTAATAGGATGCCTATAGGATCCCTCCAATACAAGTTTTGATTTAAAATGCGTAATTTTATAGATTTTAATTTTAGATACTTGACCCTCGTATTTTTCAAATATGGTGGACATTCTAGATGCTGCAGAAAGTAAATAACATCTATGTACCAAGGTGAAGAAGATTAGTTTTTAGATACCTACATGATGTCTTGTCCAGACTGTGTCATGGGTGCATCCGATTGGGTGAAGGTCTGACGCAATTCCAACACCTTCGAATTTGATTTTGATAACAACTTGGAAAGTCCCTGTCCCTTAATCAACTTGGTGGGTTTTATGTGTAGGTCATACTCCAACAATTTGAAAATCCATTTCCCTCTTCTCCCTTCAATGTCTAGTTGGACCAAAATCTCTTTGACACTGTTTCTAGGAACATATGATGTTATTCTAGACTGTAAAACATACACCCTAAAGGCCTTCAAAGATTTGACCAATGCATAGGCTTGATTTTATAATATTTCATACTTCAGATCAACATCTCGGAGGGATTTGCTGAAAAAGGATATGGGTTGTTCATTCCCTTATTCATTTTTTTTGTAGCAGTACTGTAGCAATGGTTTCCTCGGAAATGAAAGAGAAGATAAATAAAGCTTTGGCATAGTCAGGGCTGACCAATACAGGGGCTTCAACAAAAGCTTGTTTGATCCTTTGGAATGGTGATTTTTCCTCCAATGAACACTTAATAACATCATATTTCTTCAACATGTTGGTGATAGGCCTTATGATTTCAGCAAAGTTTGGGACAAAGCACCTGAAATTTTTTATTCTTCCTATAAAATATTGGATAGACTTGTTATTTCTGGGGATTTCAATTTCTTGAATGGCTTAAAATCTCTTAGGGTCTATTTTTATTCCTCCTTATGATATGATGTGGCCTAAGAGATTAACTTATAGCATAACAAAGTGGGACTTTTTGGGATTCAAAGAGATCCCATACCTTCTTCATTTTTGGAAAATCTGCTCAAGGTGTTATAAATGTTCATCATCTGATTTGGAGAAAATGGTGATTTCATCCAAATATATAACCAGAAATTTGTCTTCTTCCCCCACAAAGTCTATGTCCATATCCCTTTGAAAGGTATCCCCTACATTCATCAGCCCAAAGGTCATTTTTTCGTACATGAATGTCCCCCATGGGATGATGAATGTTGTTTTTTATTTGTCTTCTGCACACATTGATATCTGGTTATAACCAAAGTATCCATCCAACAAGGAAATCCTGTGGGAACCTACTATCCTTTGCAAAATATAGTCTATATTGGGAAGGGGGTAGTTGTCCTTTAGAGAACACTTGTTGAGATTTTGAAAATCAACACATAAGCATATTTCCCCACTCTTTTTCCTCATGGGTACCAAGTTAGCCACCCAATCCGAGTACCTCAAGGGAACAATAATTATGGCATCAAGCATTTGCTTAAGCTCTTTTTCAAATATGAACATCAACATTGGATTAAATTTCCTAATCTTCTATCTGAATAGATTAGAACCATCCTTCAGAGGGATCCCGTGTTGGATGATATTAGTGTCAAATGTCTTCAAATCCTCATACGACCATGCAAAAATATTAGCAAAATTTTTCATGAGGCTGACATACCTGTATTTTTGTTTTGGAGCTAGTGCCTTGGACAGTTTGACTATTTTGGGATTTTTAGTAGTCCCAATATTGCAGTCCATTACTTCCAGTCAAATAACCTTTCCAGTGGCACTAGACCCCTGGGGATGTGATTTGTTTTAAGTTCCACAATGTTGTGTCCAACCAATTTGTTCAACAAATGGGATGTTTTCTGATTTTATGATTTATCATCTTCACCCTCTTGATCTATTGAGATACTGGAGAATTCTTCAATGGACCTTTGCAGAAATATTTGTAGCTCCAAGTCATCATTGAATACTTTCCAGTGATTTATGTTGTCTGGTATAGTTTTCCTATGTTTGAATTCCACTTGATACTTAATATTTGGACCAACGGGAGGTCTGAGGGTATTGGCAGCCAAGGCCAAAGAATCCGCCTTCTGATTTGCCTCTTTAGGAATGAAGGAAATGTTAAATGCCAAAAACAAGTTGTCAACCAGGTCCCACACCTCGTTCCTGTATTGTTTGATCCTATGTTTCTTAGCTTGATATATGTTTTTGAATTGGTTGATAATTAACTCAGAATCACAAAAAACTGCCAAACTCTCAATGGCCATGTCTTTGGCAGCCCTCAATCCCAATACTAGAGCTTCATACTCAACTATCTTGTTAGTAGTCTCAAATTATAGCTTATAATATAGTGTTATTACCTCATGTGTAGGGGAAATGAGGATTGTACCAACCCCAAAACCTTCCTTTTATGAAGAGAAATTGAAATACATCTTCCATACTTCATTCTACTGATCTGTCAGTGATTGATTTATGCATTTGCTGACTGTTATTTATGGTTCATCATCATTTAAATGGAAAACAGATGAACCAATCTCATCTTCAACAACATAAACTGGATGGTTTCTTGGATTCTGATGTTCACTGATGATATATGCCAATATGACCTCCCTGTATAACCTCCTATGTTCTCCTCCAAAAACATGGATGGTAGCATATGTGAGGTCCATTTGTAATGATCCTCCAACCTTCTTGGCCCACATCCTGGACAAGAGCATACCAAACTTGGGGGGAATGTTAGCCATAATGATGTCCATCACTACACTCTTCATGGGTAACTGTGCCAAATAAACCACCAAATATTTTATTAATCCCAAACATTTGACCTTTTTAGAATCAAAGGAGTAAAGGTCTTGGTAGGACTTGGTGATATCTAGACCTAGTTCCTCCATTACAACCTTAGGAATGACATTATGTGAGGCACCTGAGTCCATGAGACAATTATGTAGGATCTTGTCATGGACATTTAAATATATTTAGAAAGGTGGAGAAGCATCAAATCCATACTCAATGTGTGGACCCACAGTAATGGCTGGGTTTTTATCCTGCATACTAATTACATCAAAAGTTACAACAAAAATAGGTGGCTGCAGGACCTTCATAATATATTTTTTGAAAGGTTCATTTTTCAACAATTATGTCAAAAGTACAGGGATATTGATCTTGCTCAACTCATGATCTAGGCTGAAATATGCTTGTGGCCTGTCATATTCCTTTACTTCAGGGAAAATAGGTTTAGATGGGGGAGGATGGTGATATTTAGTCAATGCACCCTTGCTTGGATTTGGCTTGGGAGGAACCTCTGGTTTTTTGTTCTGATCGGAGGTGGTGGATTTGGGAGTGCCTGTTTTAGGACTCAAATCACACTTCATTTGGGGTTGGCATTGAATAACTCCCTCTTCCCCTACCTCAATATCAAACTGATTTGAAAGTTGTGTTACCTCATAATATTGTTGTGTTAAGTGACTAGTATAAAAATCAGTTTCATTGAAAAGTACAACAACATCATCCACATCATCACTATCTACATCCATTTCCTTAATATTATTTTTTTGGAAAGGAGGTACTACTCTTTGATAATCAACATTCCTCCTCTCTCTCTGCATTTTCTGAGGGACATAATTCAACCTCCTAAATTGGTTTGGATTTCCATTCCGAGCCCCTTGAAAAGATTTGTTTGGTTGCTTAGATTCCCATTTCAGCTTAGCTATTTTAGATTTCAAATCCTTCAAATTTTTTGTCATCTCATCAAGTTTAGGATCATATGTTTTTGGGTTAGAGGAGGTAGGGGAATCCTCCCTCCGTTTCTTCTTGTCTTTATCAGATCTAGTCTTTAACATGTCTGATTCTAGGATGTTGGACTCAACCTTAATGGTTTCTTCTTGCATGGACAACAAGGTGGTTGATCTTCTCTCCCTCAATAGAAGGGATAATTTGCATAAAATGCATTGGCATAAGTTATTTTGACATAGGATTCAATTGGTTTGATCTAATCTGAGATTTTTCCATACATCTTATTGAATCTTTTGGTGAAGTCTGAAAGAGATTCAACATTCTTTCTCTTAAGGGCCCAAAAATTAGTGATGTAATACATATACTCTCTTGTATCTCCCCATTTCTTTATGAAAGCTTCATCTAACACATCAATATCTGTAATGGAGGCTGGAGGGAGATCCAAAAACCATTTCCTTACCTCCCCATCCAGTCTCTATACAAACAACCTCATCCACACATCTGCATAGTCAATGTTGAATTTGTTTGCAAAGATGTAGAAGGCTACCAAATGATCCTCAACTGTGACATCCCCTTCCCCATAATATCTTGGAAAATATTTCATATAATCTATGGTTGGGAGTGCATGTAATCCTACAGGCAAAACTAGGGGTGCATATCTGGCAACAATTATGGCATCCATCCTATTAACAACTATTGCTTGGGAAATAAGAATCTAAGGTTTGATTGGAGATATAGGGGTGGATCTTGAAATAGATGATGAAGTATAGGTAGGAGTTAAAGGTATCTGAGATTCCTTGGAAATGTGATTCTCAGGGCTAGCAAATTCAAGTTTCTTGTGATAATGGAGAAAGGTGGACTCTTTAGGTGCAACTTTACCCTTGAGAGATGAGGTATATCTCTGAACTAAGGTGGATTTTATTAGTTGTCTATCTGGATCAGAGACTATTGTGTCCTTCTCAGGGCTAGGATGAGACTTAGTGCTTTGATTTTCTCAAATTTTGATCTCTTGAGCCCTTTTTTGGGAGCCAATATTTCTTTTGTGAAGTTTACTCAGTGGATTCACGAGGTGAAAGGTGGAAATATGAATGTGTCTGATATTTGTTCACCATCAAAGGTCATATATGATCATTTTCGTTCTCCCAAGGGAATATATATCATTCCTCCGTTCCTCGACAACGATGCCAGAAGATGTTGGTCCTAAGGTCTGCACCTGACTGCTAAAGGGAATAGTTAGGCCAACTCAAGTTTGAAATGATTTGTTTTTTGATTATTTGATTTTGTTGGTCAGTTGGCGGGTTGGTTTAATAAGAAAAGAACATGTATGGGTTGGAAAAATGATATGGAGGAGGGTACTCCTTAGTTGGTGGTACACAAGTGACAACCAAGTGAGATAATAGAGGGAAAAACAAAGGGAAACAACAAACAACTCAATGAATAATATGTTGCAAGAAGTTTAAGTCTTAAAATAGTATTTCAAGGCATTAAACAAGCATCCAAACACAATTAATCCCATAGGTTTCAATAAAAACCATTATTCACCAAAGCATTAGTTGTTTTACAGGTTTCATATCAGTAAAGATGAGTTATACAATAGCTGAAAGGAAAATGAAATGTACTTTGCACACATCAATAAATGCATTCAAGATAAGAGAAAAACACACTATCATCAAGAGTATATTCACCAGGTAGATAGATTTAACCCATTCATAAAAAATGTTCAACCAGTTTAATGTATTGAATTCCTTCCCAAAAAACTAAACCCCCAAAACATACAAAAATTGCATATTTATCAAAGTTGTAGAGGCTCTCGTCCATCTGGAATCGATGCTTAACTCTACACTATTAGTTGGTGAACAAAAATACTGTTGGATTATGGTAATGTATACTTAAAAATCGACTTAACAAAATAAGTGGTTCATATCAAAAACACAAATGACCACTTATTATGCCTTAATCTAAAAGAGTCTTGCACTTAAATGACTAAAAATTCTACTAGTGATAAAATTAAACTAATGAATTTGCTGAAGTGAACTAAGATTTGACAAAAAATAATTAGGAAAGACATAACTAAGTTCTGTATCAAGCACTGGTATCCATGTGTGTTGTTGGAGGCCAACTGGGAGATAACCAGATGTGTTGGCAACTTCTTTAGGTACTCCTTAAAATTATCTCCTTTAGAAATCAACAAGTCTTCTGGTGTTTCTTATGGAGTCTTTGATACTTCTTCTGCAGTCTAGAGTACAATTTCTCCAATTCCTAGTTGTGGTGTTTCAAGTTTTGGACTTGAAGCTTATGTTTATGCACTTTTTGGATGTCATCGACCCTCTCTGTTTTGACCTCAACCTACATATTCTTCTTGTCTTGCACTATGATAGACTTGTTATGGTCGACCAATGCTATGCTTCTTGTTCTCATATTATGACTGTGTATAACCTCATGTTCTTTCCCTTTTGTTCCTTTAGTGGACCCCTGTACTCCCACAATGTCATCTTTAATCTCCGGTTTAATGTCTTGTAAACTATGGAAATGATCCCCTGCATGTGGTGAGGTGCCAATATAATATTTCTCAAGATCAAGCCCATAATATTGTATTCCATGTTGACTTGAGTTGGTAGGATACTCCTTTTTCACTGTAAAAAATGGTGTTTCTACAGCCTCATCCTCACTAGACTTTGATTTATCTTTTTTCACTGTCATTCCCTTCAAAACATTGACTGACATTTCTTCCATGCTAGAAAATTTGGGACTGTCATCATCCTCAATTACAATTGGCTGGGGGTACTTTAATGATGCCTTGAATAGAGCCTTGGAGTTCAAACTCAATTGATTTGTAATTCTAGTTTTTCTGTTTGGCTTGCTTGGAACTTCAATGTTTTTCTCACCCTTCCTCTTCCTATTTCTTCTGGATACAGGGAATGTTTTAGGTGAAGCTTCTGTAGGAATAATCTTCCCTTTAATTACTTCCCTGTGGCACGAACCAGGTCCAATTTTCCATCTCATTTGAGTTACATGTTTATTAGGTTGCTGCTCGATGGGGTTTTTCTTCTCCTCCTTTGAATGGATGGACGAAATAGACCTCTGTGGTGTTTCTAGTGGAGGTGGGTGCATGCTGGAAACTTTTCCACTTTTTTTTTTCCTTCCCCTTTTTCATAGAAGACCTCAATTGCATGCAAGGGGACTCCTCCATGGGGGTTTCTTTCTTTTGTTATTTCGAGGGTGTATTTATTTTTTTAGGGACTTTCCCTTTACTCACTTCGGGTTGGAAAGGCTTCATTGATCTCCCAGGCTCTGGAGAAACCCTGAAATCCTCACTTGCATCACCTTCATTCTATGAATCTAGCACCTTCTCTTGCTCTTTCAATCCCACAGACTTCCAGAAATAATCCCAAGACATTTCAAGTTCCTTGAGAGTGAAAGTTACCAACAATTTAATCAAGCCTTGATGGTACAGGCTTCTGTGAGCATATTCAGGGTGACCTTGAACCCTCCTAGCCATTTTGGTTAGGCTCTTAAGAAGGTAATATGGTAAATTAAGCTCTCTGTCTCCACTTAGATGCACAAGGAAACGCAAATTATAACAATGTACAATGTTAAATCGACCCTCACCTGTGATATACCTCTACAATACTATTATGTCTTCTTTCCAGTCTTCCTTTATCCATTCCACATGGATTCCTTGGCTCCATTTGGGGTCTTGGTGCCCAGTAACCATGAATTTGTTGCAGAGATAAGGAGACATATTTCCTTTCTTGAACCATCTTTCTCCACAGATAGGGACAACACAATATGCTCCAATGAAATGTTCTGTAAGATGAATCTAGTTATCCCCAAGCAGGGTCTAGAATCCATCAAATTTATACGCAAAAATAATATCCAAGTATGTGTGGTGTCCTTCAAATGTGAACAAGAAATAATACCACTCGACCTTTACAAAAATGTCTTTGATTTCGGGTATGGATTCGAAAAATTATAGGCCTTGTGGTTTGATCCTATTCAATTTCCATCATTCTCGAGGAGGAACCATGGTGGACAGAGTAGCTCTAATGTTGATGATGCAGTGAATGTGGGTTTCTTCATATTGAAATTGATACCTATGTGTTGTTAAATTGTTCAAGTTGTAGTGGACATGATGAATCGATACAGTTTTCACAATCATAACTGATGCTTTGTAATGATGGAACTTCATGTAATCTAGTTTGGAGACACTTGTTTATGATCACGCACATATGCGGGCACCATTCAAATGGTTCAAATATTTAAAATAACAAATTAAATTATAAATGATTTCAAAAATCAGTGCGCCAATCCTTGTTTGCAAGAATAGCCTGGTTCTTGCAATCAACTTTGTTCTGCATATAAAACATTGTTATACCTGCTATGAGTTCAACCTATGGAAAATTTCATGACAAATAATTCAAACCAAACCATGAAATGTAATTATCCCTGAAGAAAACAAAAATATGTTGCAAAGAATCAATCAAGAGAGGTAATGATAAAACAAACTGAGCCATTTAGTAATGGGGAGCCAACTTAACCAATAGAAAGGAATGATTTTTGATGCAGGTATAGGGAAATGAGAGAGGAGGGGAAGGGGTGCATACTTAGGTCTCAATATTATGGATCCCGTCGATCAGGAACCCCAACATAATGTTTCTTACAAGGGAATGATCGTAGATCAAACTTATGATACCAGGAGAATATCTCTTGGAAGTGTGAAACACATTGATGAACTGGTCATAACCTTTGTAGAAAGCCTTGAATCTTACACAAATACTCTTTTTATTCATCCACTTGGCCTACCACTCATTGATCCATAATCCATGAGATATTCTGATGCCTATTCTTCTTACTATTTATCGCCCAGTTCCACCACTACACACTCTTTTGGCACGAACCTATCATCTTTTGGTTTTCTTTAAGGAATTGGGAACTCATATTTTTACACAACTTATGTAGTTGTTACTATTGGTTCTTCATATTTATTGGAAACATTGTTTACCTAGGTAACCTCCAATCAACTAGTTATGAATACATCACCTTTCGCACGTGGGTCATGTAATATTCTCGCTTCACTATTTCCACACATGCACACACCAAGTTCCTTACTTGGTTGTTCCATCAGTAAAATGATCAACAGACAAGTTGTTCACATAACCATGTTTACATAATCTACTCAACCTCCATCTCACACATTTCATATTAGTACACCCTACATTGGAGGTCAATCTTCAATGGGAGGCCAATGTTCAACTAGGGGGAAAATTTTTACTGGGGGGGAAACTACATGGTTGCAACATCAACAAGCTTGGGGGAAAGAATCTCCTACAAGTACTTCTATCCCTACTACCACTGGAATGTATCCTGGACAACGGTTTCCAAGAGTTGCTAACCCTTTGTGGGGTTAACCCAATCTAGTGGGAATTCCTCCGCAAGGCACTTTTCCCTATCAATTTGTAAACCCCATGATTTTGATGCAACAATCCATTCAGTCAAAATATATGGGGGGAGCATCAGTTCAATATCAATATGTAGGAGATCCATCATAGTACATGGGTGGAGAATCAGGACAACCACATTACATGGGTGGACAACCCAGGCAACCACCATACATGGGAGGACCATCTAGTTTTTTCATCTCGTTGCAACTTGGATTTGATCCTACTGGTGTTTCCATGCCATATTTTTATCACTCGTATCCACACACTAACCAAAAAATTCCATTCTTGGTGACGTTAGATCTGCCAGATCTGTCACGTTTGAAAAATGATCCCATTCAACATGCCCCATTTTGGCCCACCATCCCTACCAAATTATCGTCTGACATCTCAAAATTCGACAGAAAACCTGGGGAAGATCCTAAAAATCATGCTATAAATTTCCATTTATTGTGTTATTCCAACTCTTTGGTGGATGATTCCTTTCGTCTTAGACTTTTTTAGAGAACACTTACAGGTGCAACAATGAAATGGTATATCGAGTTGCTGCATAACTCCTTTTTTGACTTTAATTCTGTTGCCATGGATTTCCTGACACATTTTCAGTTGCCTATATGGTATGAGACTGGTACAAATATTTTGACCTCACTTCGACAATCCTCTTTCACCCACATCTCTTATCATGTTCATGAGTGGATATGGTGAAGACGGTTGATTAAGGCTCCAATTCCAGACCAACTCCTCATAGATTGGTTTACAAAGTCAGTCTTACCTCCCATTTCCCACGATGTTTCTATGGGAAATGTTGTTACTGAGGAGAAGGATATCAGTTGTGTGCAGTATTTGGACTTGGTTTATTCCCATTCTGACACACTTTACGATCCGATCCCTCATGCTCTTTTTTCGTCGAACAATCCAACAAAACATGCTCCAGAACCAAGTTCCATTTCAAACATCACAACTATTTCCGCTCCTGCTCAAACCTCTAAGGTGAATGCGGTCCAATCCACTTCATATTTTCAACTAGGAGGTAAGAAGAAAAGAAAGGGTAAATCCAAGAAATATTCTAACGAGTAGGATAATCCAAAGACTATTGATACTTAACCAAATAGGAAGGTTAAGTTTCCTTGCATGATCTGCGAGGAAGACCACTACATGAAATAATTCCCTCATCATGAGGTTGTTGCTAAATTTCTAAAGTGTATCTCCCAACCGGTTTAGCAACAAAATATGGTTGCACAAAATCCCTCCCCTCCACAAGGGGGAAACACGGGTCATTCCCACCATGGGGATGCTTCTACAAGCACCTATTAGGTGTACATATTTAAGATGATTAATGTAATGACTCGAGCAAATACTTATGACACTCCTCCAGGTGATCAGGGTAAATTAAAGGCTATCATTCAACCCTCCCCATCAACTCCTCTTCCATATTCCAATCCTCTTCAGATTGATAAGCTAATTTATGACACAGTGTTGCACCCGCCCAAGAGTATAATTCGAAAAGCTACATTTAATACAAATTCCTGCGCTTCCCAAAAATACAATGTTGTTGAAGATTTGGCACAAACACCTTATGCTATTTCAATCCTCGAAGTTATACATAACTATCCAAGTCAACGTAGAACCATGTTTTCAACCATTGGAGCTATGGATCCAGAGGACTTGAACCTGATTATGTTCAATATGGATTACTTTAAAGAGAGGCTCTCCCACCACTTAGCATTCCAAATTCAAATTTTGGTTGGTGGAGAGAAAATCCATCATACTATTTTGGATGAGGGAGACTCCACCTATGTCATGTATTTTCCTTGTTGGAGAGCCCTTGGTACTCCTAAACTTATTCAGTTCCCTACCACCCTTAAATCATTTGATGTACGTGGTTTCCAACTTCACAGACTCTTGCAATATTTGTTTTTGACATTGAAGGGTAAGACTGTTTCAGTTGATATCAAAGTGGTTTATGTGCCTCTGGATCATAATTTGTTACTTGGCCATAGTTATCTCTATGTGATGAATGCCATGACATCTACAATGTTTCATATCTTATGATTTCCCCATCAAGAAAAAATTATCACTATTGACCAACTTGACTATACAACTCTAGATCTCCCTAATGCTACAACAAATAATGTCCCTTTTCTAGGACAATATAGTCTCAAGAGCATAGGACTAGGTCTCCTTAAGGATTCCTCACTCATGGGGGGTTTTCCTTTTCCATATCCTGCCACCCCACAAGTTTCCATGTTAAACATGATTTTGAATTAGGTTCAACAAACCCTAGAATCATCAGATCCTTTAGTAGTACCTAGTCCTCACGAGCATAGTTCTTTTCTTGTGTCAAGCTCATTAAAAAATGAAGCAAATGCTTACGAGCATAGTTCATTTTCTCTTTCAATATCGTTAACAAATGAAACAAACCCCCCTCTATTCAAATCGATTCTCACTCTGGATCGAGTACTTGAACCTTCTTTTCCTCCGTATAGTGAAAATATTCCTATTAGTAACCGGACGCTTAAACGAGGAAAGAAAAAGAGTCACTAGAGGAAATGACACTTGGGGGTAGGTATCCAACCTCTGGACATCATGCT
Organism: Picea sitchensis; assembly: GCA_010110895.2. Classification (NCBI taxonomy): domain Eukaryota; kingdom Viridiplantae; phylum Streptophyta; class Pinopsida; order Pinales; family Pinaceae; genus Picea; species Picea sitchensis. The sequence continues at coordinate 353,787 of SNQJ01S0006795.1, read as the reverse complement.
ATAGAAAATATACTAGCTTTTACTAAAGAAACTTGGGGAAAACTACCTCTAGAGAGACACAATTCTAGGAGTGATTCTCGCTTGGGGGTCATTCCCATCGTAACCTAGTAGTATTTTCTAGAATGATCTTAGTCTTTGTTTTTTATCGTGATTTTAAATGCATGAGAATAGATTACTAAGATTATTATGTTTTCTTTCTCGTTCTCGTTAATACATGAGAATAGGTTACCGAGTATAATTTTATCTCTTTTTTCGAACTCGTAATATATGTACGAAAAATGAACTCTTTGGAGTTTCCTTTAAGCTATTTTCAGACTCCCTAAACATGAAAATAATGCTGAGTGAGATTGTTTCCTTTCACACTTGTTAAAATGTTTGAAAGGGAATATTCCAAGGGGTATTTTCTCTCTTTTTTAGCCTCACAAGAATAAATACAAAAAAGGAATACTCTTGTCAAGCATGATTAGAAGAGTTCTCCCCTGTATTGTTTTACACCTTTTTCGATCTTGGGAGACTAAATTTATGAAAAATTCATCCATGGAGTCATCTTTAAGTTATTTTCAGACTCTCTAAATGTGAAAAACCACTGATTTTATCTTCTTTGGGCTCATAAAACTATTCATCGAAGGACCTATGTGAGTCCAATCTCCAAGACCCATATGGGACCGAACCCTTCCTTCCTCAGGTTTGTTAAAACTATTCATCGAAGGACCTATGTGAGTCCAATCTCCAAGACCCATATGGGACCAAACCCTTTCTTCCTCAGGGAATCATCCAAAGGATGAGCTATACTGAGCATCGTTTACCTTCCTCAAGCTTGTTAAAAAATAAATGTGTACTCACCAATCATGGTGGGGTAAAAATTGAAGGAAGTGGGTCAATTTTTTTGGAATCCATTATGGAATCTATTATTGTCACCCTTGAACATGGTACCTGTTTGCGTCTCATCTTACAGTTGGGTATTCATCTTATCTCCGAGTCTTACCAATTCCATGTGTCATCATACGTTTTTGTTCTATTCGAAAAGTGCTCTTATTACCATCACATTTGTTTCTTGGTACTCATCGAGTCAATCCTGCCAAGTTATTTGTTGCGCCTCACATGTTCAAGGTAAGTTTCACTTCAAACCATCCATCTGTAGTATTACTAGTTTCCATTTCCCGTGTCACTCCATACTCATTCAATACACCATCTTACACCACTTTCCTATGTCAATTTCGTGTCGATTATGGGGGATACATCAAGGCCCTAATTCGATGAGTCTTTTCCTATCGACTTCAACAAATTATCCATGAACTAGAATTAGAAACCAGTTAGTACATTGGGACCTACATGCCTCAATGGTAGGCCTCCTCGCCTTTGAAAATAGGTTTAAATCATTGACCTCTTATCAGATGATTCCACTAATGTTTGACCTCATCTCATTTATTCACAATCGCTGGAATGTACTAGGGTACCTTGGGAGTCATTTACATCATTGGTGATTTCCCTCACACTTGTTAATGACATACATCAATGAATAGTAATCAAGTGGTTTCTACCATGTTCGACACCAAATATTTTTCTTTTAAATTTTTGTGTCAGGTTTTATCCGAATAATCCACAGTTGGTGTCATTTTCGTCATCGATGTTTTGAATCCAAATCGAGATTCATAATCAGGACCAATCGTCAAATGAGAGCTTGTTGATCTTCATCAATTAATACTTTAAGTGTAAGACAATTTATGAATTTTAACCAAGTCGGCTATCCTAATTTTGGAGTTTAAGAAGAAAACAAAAGTAAAATGAATTAAATTAATAAATTAATAAAACCTAATAATTATTGCCTAAGTATGG
>SNQJ01S0006795.1:327947-343489 GCA_010110895.2 Picea sitchensis | reverse complement strand
AACAACATGATGTATACTATCCATCCATGGGTGTTGTATCTGCATGTGCATTTTCCTTCATGTCCAAATACCTTCATCAATCTTGCGGTCCAAAACCCATGACTAGGGTTGAAATCAATGACAACAACCAATCTTCCAACAAACCATTTGATCTGAGCACAATCAAATCATATCCATTTGATCAAGGTAAATTTCACTAACATTAAATATTTGAACATACACAGGATGAACAAGGTCACAAATTTATGAAAACATAGGAACCATCCATCACGACAAGACATGTGGTGAGAGATCAACATTTCGATGACTCATCGAGTGGAAAGGTCAAAGAGCAGAGTTGTGAGGATTCACGAAGTGTAGAAATTGTGAAAATATCACAGCCGTTGATCATTATGAAATCATCGATAACGTCCGTTATCAAAGAGGACACATGGTGAGAGATCAACATTTCGCTGAATCGTGACTCAAAGGAGTCAAAGGTTGAGTCATAAGAACTCGCGAAATGCGAATTCGCGACAATTTTGTCTATCGGGAGAACAGAGGCAAGCAAACTCCAAAGTCACGAATCATGAAAAGTTCACAGCCGTTGATCCAACGCCATCACAATTTTGGCTATCGGGAGAATGGAGGCAAGGAAACTCCAAAGTCGTGAATCACGAAATCATGAAAAGATCACAGTCGTTGATCGAAGGAGGGATTCAAATCATAGATTTGGTTTGTTGAGAATTGACAACTCAGGAAATCAGAGGTAAGAGTTTTTGGAACTCGTGAAACCAGGAACCGCAAAGAGTTGATATGATCTGTCATTTCGAGAAGAGATCTGGACCATTGAGCGTCCAGAGAGATGATTCGTGAAGTGTGAACTCACAAGATGTGAAGTCACAAAGTGCTCGAAGATTGGCCCATAGTCATAGAGAAGGGTCACATCGGTGAAGGGGAATAGAGGGGGTATCATGTGTTAGGCTCCTGTTGGGATTTTGAATTCGGGAGATTTAGAGTGACTCGCATGCAAAGGCATGATACGCGAAGTCGCGACATGCCTTTCAATTATGCGAATGGTCACAGTCTTGGTCACATAAAGGTAGGGGATTAACTAGGAGGACTAGCGCCTAAATACATTGAAGCTTAAAAGCATTAATAAGAAAGCCATGAGTTCCATATAAGTTGCACTTTAAGGGAAAGAGGGTCTGTTAAGTGGATTTGAGGTTCTTGAGGGCCAAAGAGTCAATAAGACTCAATTTCTTGATTGATCCTAGACCGGGAGGTCGCACAGTCCTTAGGAGAGACAGGGGGTCTGCATCAAGTGGTATCATAGCTGATTTTCGTCTGTAGATTTCAATCGAAGGAGAAAAATAAATCGAAGTTGTACTCTGTGTGTAAGAGACAGTCAACACAATGCCATCGAGTAGACGAGGGGAGCCACCTTTAGCCAATCATGGTGTAGAAAGAGAGATGCGAGAACTTCGTGCAAGGATGGAAGTGATGGAAGTAGCACATAGAAGAGAACCTGATGCTGGAGACGTCAACGATGTAGAGAGCGAAGATATAGAAGTCGAAGAAGCTATAGGGGAATACATTGTTGAAGAATGTTTTCTAAGAGAAGTTGTTATATTGGGAGCTAGAGCCAAGATAGAGGTACCAATGTATGAAGGCAATTTGGGTGCTGAAGAAATGTTGGATTGGATAAGGTCCATGAAAAAATATTTCCATTATGAAGATGTCGATGGGGAGAAAAGGGTGAGATAGGCTGTCACCAGGCTTAAAGGACACACGACACTGTGGTGGGATGAAATACAGGCTGAGAGGCGAAGTAGAGGAAAACAAAAGATAAAGAATTGGGACAAAATGGTAGCCAAAATGAAGGCTAAATTCATGCCCAAATATTATCAGATCAACCTGTTCAGGAAGCTGCAGAACCTAAGATAAAAGGGTATGGTAGTCAAAGAATACACAGAGGATTTATACAAGATGAACATTATAGCTGGACAAAGAGAGAGGGACAAAGAAAAAGTTGTCAGGTATATGAATGGCCTGAGGTATGAAATCCAGGATGAACTCAGCATGATGTCAGTAAGGACAGTAGAGGATGCTTATCAGTTTGTGATGAAGGCATAAGAGAAGTTGGCCAAAAAACAAAGCCAACGAGGTAGAGGTAAAATATCAGCCCCAAACAAAGGCAAGGGATTTTCCCATGACAAGGTGCATAATTCCAAAGACGAGGTTGAAACTCCACATAGTCACTCGGAAAGAGGAGGAAGTTACCGAGGAAGACAAGGTGGTGGAAGAAACTATTATAGAGGAAGACGTAGAGGAGGAATAAGATGTTATGCCTATGGAAAGACAGGGCACATGTCTTGGGAATTCCCCAAGAAAAATAAGAAAGGAGGAGAAGATCACATTTCGGAAGCACAATGAGGGAATGTTGAAGCAGAAGGAGCAGAGGATGGAATGTCCCTGGAGATGATAAATGTTCTCTTAAAACCAGAGGCAAAAGTTAAAAATCCAATACAGAGGAACACTCTATTCAAGACAACTTGCAAGACTAAATATAAAGTATGCAAGGTGATAATTTACAGTGGGAGCACTGATAACTTAGTATCCATGGAGATGGTGGAGAAATTGGAGCTAGAGACAATTGCACACCCAAAGACATATAAAGTCTCATGGTTGTAGAAAGGACACCATGTAATGGTTACTAAACAATGTTTGGTTGAATTTAAGATAGGAGGATATAGAGATGAAATTGTGTGTGATGTAATTCCCATGGATGTATGCCATATTTTGTTGAGAATACCATGGTAGTTTGACAGGAATGTCATTCATGATGGGAGGAAGAATACATACACCTTGGAGAAGAATGGTAGGACACACATGTTGCTGCCAATAGAGGATACAAAAGTTAAGGGGGAATCCAACACAAGCATACTTCTCATGAGTGGGAAGGAAATCTTGAAAGAAGTTAAGAAAGAACAACAGATGTAGTTTGTTGTGGTGAGGAAATCCAGAGTCATCCTTACTAGTACTTCGATGGATGATTTGCCCGAAGAAGTTAAGGAATTGTTGGAAATTTTTTGCAACATAGTGGTGAATGAGTTGCCTAACTCATTACCACCCATCATAAGTATCAACCATCATATTGATTTGATACTAGGAGAAATTCTTCCAAACAAAGCAACATACATACTGACACCTCGAGAGAATGAGGAGGTAAAGAACTAGGTCCAGGAATTGTTAGACAAGGGTTTGTTTAGAGAGATCTTGAGCCCATGTGCAGTACCAACTGTGTTGAGTCCAAAGAAAGATGGAGGATGGATAATGTGTACAGACTCGAGAGCCATCAACAAGATCACTATCAGGTATAGATTCTCTTTGCCAAGAATAAATGATTTCATGGACTGTTTAAGTGGGGCAAATTACTTTTCCAAGATCGATTTGAAAAGTTGATACCAGCAGATCAAAATGAGAGAAGGTGATGAGTGGAAGAAAATATTTAAGACAAATGAAGTTTTGTATGAGTGGCTTGTTATGCCATTTGGCTTAACCAATGCCCCGATTACTTTTATGAGGTTGATGAATGAAATACTAAAATATTTTATTGGCAAGTTCGTGGTGGTGTATCTAGATGATATACTAATCTTTAGGAAGACTAAAGAGGAGAATTTAAGGCACCTGACACTGGTGATGAGGAGACTACAACAGGATAAGTTTTTGATAAACTTGAATAAGTCCTATTTTATGAAGACATAACTCATTTACTTGGGTTTTGTGATCTATTCAAATGAAATGAAGATGGATCCAGAGAAGGTGAAAGCAATCAAAGAATGACCATCTCCAAGGAGCATGTTTGAGGTAAGAATCTTCCATGGATTAACGAGTTTCTATATGAAGTTCATTAGAGATTTCAGTGGAATTTGTGCACCAATGATGGATATCGTGAAGAATAGGCACAAGTCTTTTAAATGGACAGAGGAGGCCGAGAAGAGCTTCAATACACTGAAGGAGAAATTAACGGAGCAACCAGTTCTGGTCTTGCCAAATTTTGAGAAGATGTTTTAGGTAAGGTGTGATGCAAGTGGCGTTGCGATTGGAGGATTTTTGAGCCACGACAATAGACCTATTGCTTACTTCAATGAGAATCTGAATGAGATGAAGAGAAAATACTCCACATATGATAAGGAGTTTTATGCCATAATTCAAGCCTTGAAGAAATGGAGACATTACCTTGTCCCGTAGGAATTTTTCTTGTATAGAGATAACCAAGCTTTACAATTCATAACTAGACAGGAAAAATTGAATCAGAGGCATGCAAAGTGGATTTAGTATATGCATAATTTTACTTTTGTCATAAAACATATTGCTGGAAATGATAACAAAGCTGTTGATGCATTGAGCAGGAGATGTTTGACTCTGCAGGAATTCTAGGTAAACACCTTAGGGTTTGAACACGTTGAGGAAATGTACAGTGATGATCCAGACTTCAAGGAAGCATACAAAGCATGCACAAATCCTGTGTTGAAAGATAGAAACTAGTGGACAAAGTATATGATTCAAGAGGGATTGTTGTTCAAGGAAAATCAATTGTGCATACCAAAATTCTCAATGAGGGATAACCTTTTGAAGGAAAAACATAGTGGAGGATTGGATGGCCATTTTAGACATGATAATACATTTGCGTAGTTGAGAAGTTCATACTATTGGCCAGGTATGAGAATAGATGTAATAAAATTCGTGATCAAATGCAGAATCTTCCAACATGCAAAAGGAAAAAGACAAAACACTGGATTGTATCAACCATTTCCCATACCAGAGAGGCCTTGGGATGCAATAAGCATGGATTTTGTGTTGGGACTGCCAAGAACACAAAGAGGTTGTGATTCTATATTTGTGGTGGTGGATATATTTTCAAATATGGCACACTTTATCCCATGTCAGAAGACCAGTGATGCAACACATGTTGCAAACCTGTTTGTCAAGGAAGTTGTGAGACTTCACGACCTACCTAGAAGCATTGTCTCAGACAGAGACACATAATTGTTTGGTCATTTTTGGAGAACACTATGGAAGAAGTTGGGGATAGATTTTTCCTTCAGCTCATCTTATCACCCTCAGACAGATGGGAAGACTGAGGTGGTAAACAAAAGGTTGGGAAATTTATTGAGGAGTTTGGTCACTAGGCACCATAATCAATGGGATCAGATTCTAGCACAAGAAGAATTTGCATAAAATGACTCATCAAACAGGATCACTAGGAATAGAATGTTCCAAATATTTTATGGAATGCAACCCAAGAGAGTATCTGAGTTGAGAGACTTGGGACAGAGTGAGATCAGAAGCACTGGAGCAGAAGATTTTGCTGCAGAAATGCAGAAGCTCCATATCCAGATCAGGGGGTAGTTGTAGAATTCTAGCCAAGGGTAAAAATGCAGAGCTGATCAACATCATTGAGAACTCCAATTTGAAATAGGATATCAGGTTCTAGCACATCTCAGGAAGGAAAGGTTCCCTAGGGGGACATATAACAAGATAAAGATGAAGAAGATAGGACCATGTAGGATCTTGAGGAAGTTTGATTCCATCGCCTATGAGATTGAGCTTCCAGATGATGTGGACATATCACCCATATTCAATGTCTCAGACATGTATCATTACATGAAGGATGACATAGAGGGATCAACAGATCAAGGGAATATTCAGTGGGAGAAAAAAATTCCTATAGCAGAAAAACCACAAATGGAAAAGATCATTGATCAAAGGATTAGTAATAAGACCAAGAGGAAGACCTATTTTTAATATATGGTCAACTGGAAGGGACACCCAATAGAAGATTCCAGTTGGGAACGTGAAGTTGATATCCAGAAGCATGGAAAGTCGGTACAGGAGCTCATGGACAGGAGTCCATGAATTTTTGTCCAAGGGGAGTATGATGCAGGAGAATCATCAACAAGTACACGTGGAAGGACATCTAAGCACCTGAGAGCCAATCCAGAGTCTTGAACGCTATCCAGTACTACAAATATTTTGAAGCAATAGAAAACAAAAGAGGAAATATCACACACATGGAGACAAAATGAGCATGTGTGACTTGGGAGCTTAACCCTAGTCTCAATGTAACCGCAATTAGATAGCATTTAGTTTGTTTATTTTGTATAAAGATAGATTTTGTATGCTCAAAAGAGGGGTTACGAGAATGATGAGAAAGTAGGAATCTCAGAGTAGTAGTTGTTCCTTTGATTTTAGCTGTAACCATTTTCTTGATTTTGAATGAAGATAATAGAGAAAAATTGATCCAATGTATGGTGTGAATAGTGTTTTCAATTTCTCTATTGTTGTGTTAATTTTTTCAATAATGAATGAATCTTTCTACGAGTGTAAGTAGATTTGAAATGATTACATAAGAATTTAAATCACTTTTCTTCATGAGCCGGTGCAAGGTGTGCACACAGTCTACAAAGAGTGCGTTGACAGGGTTTGTTTCGACTCGTAAAGCTTAGAAGAAATAACGCAAGAATTTCTTTGCAAGAAGTGTAAAGTGATTTCCGCAAGGAGTGCACAGTCGTTGCAAGAAATCGAATCTTGTGAAAATATCTATTGCAAAGAGTGCATAGACCTGGAATTCGATGAAGAATCAAAGAGATTCCGTAAAGAATTTGAAGGACAAGAGTGGAAGAACGCCAGGAAGGCGAGAAAGGATTCTTTTCAAGAAACTTTGGATCTGAGTTTGACGAAATTTCTAGAAAAACAAGAAGTACTTGAGAGATAGAAATATTTTGAGAGATCAAGCTCAGGAGGAGTAGCACTTTCCAAGAAGTGCGAATGAGATCCAAGAAATGGACTCGCAGGAAGGATAAAGGTCAGAGCCTTTAAATCCTTTCGAAAATATTCTAAGTATGAAGAAGGCTTTAGCTCAGAGGGAAGATATGGACCATCTGAGCAATGTCCAGACAATGAGGAGCAAGTACAGAGGATGAAATATCTCAACCGTTCGATATGAGCGCAATTGGATCATAGCCGTTTGATCAAGGTAAAGTGCACTAACATTAAATATTTGAACGTACATAGGAGGAAAAGGGTCACAAATTTATGAAAACATCGAAACCGTCCATCACGACAGGACACGTAGTGAGAGATCAACATTTTTCTTACTCGCAAAGTGGAAATGTCAAAGAGAAGAGTTGTGAGTATTTGAGAAGTGTGAACTCGTGAAAATATCACAACCCTTGATCGTTCTGAAATCATCGAGACTGTCCCTTGTCAAGGAGGACACATGGCGAGAGATCAACATTTCGTTGACTCGTGACTTGAAGGAGTCAAAGGTTGAGTCGTGATAACTCATGAAACGTGAAATCAAGACATGATTTGAGTCATTGACTAAAAGGTATATTTGGACCATTGATCTAGCGCCATTGCAATTTCGACTATCGGGAGAACGGAGGTAAGGAAACTCCAAAGTTGTGAATCATGAAATCATGAAAAGATCACAATCATTGATCCAATGCCATCGCAATTTTGGCTATCGGGAGAACGGATGCAAGGAAACTCCAAAGTTGCAAATCGCAAAATCGTGAAAAGATCACAATCGTTGATCAAAGGAGGGATTCGAATCATAGATCTGGTTTTTTTGAGACTTTGCAACTTAGGAAATCAAAGGTAAGAGTTATGGGAACTCCTGAAACCCAGAACCGCGAAGAGTTGATCTGAACCATCAGTTCAAGAAGAGATCTAGACCATTGAGTGTCCAGGGAGACGATTCATGAAGTGTGAAATCACGAGATGAGAAATCATGAAGTGCTTGAATATTGGATCACGGTCATAGAGAAGGATCACATCGATGAAGGTAAATAGAGGGGATAACATGTGCGAGGATCCTGTCAAGATTTCGGAAGTCGGGAGAGTCGGAGTGACTCACATACAAAGGCCCGATACGCGACGTCGCAATGCACCTTTTGATTAGGCGACTGGTCATAACCTTGGTCACATAAAGGGAGGGCCTAACTAGGAGGACTAGTGCCTAAATACACTAAAGCTTAAAAGCGTTAAGGAGAAATCCATGGGTTCCATATAACCCATGCTTTAAGAGAAAGAGGGCATGTTAAGTGGATTTGAGGTTCTTGAGGGCCAAAGAGTCAATCAAAATCAGTTTCTTGATCGATCCTAGACTGGGAGGTCACCCAGTCCTTAGGAGAGAAGGGGGTTCTGCATCACTGGGTGACCTGCAGGAAAACTACACCCTATGGTACTTTGGGTTGGAAATGTTTTGTCTCCTCATACATACCCTCCATGCTTCCATTCATGGGGGTAGTTGATTTTTCAATCATCGGTCCCTCTTTCATTGACCGATTCTTCCTTGGAGTCCAGATGAGGCTTATTATTTCAACAAATAGAGCTTGGGTCATTTTTACATAATGAACCCTCTCTACGGTTTCCTCACCCTTTCCTCTAGTGATATCATGGCCATTACTTTGAGGCTTCACTCCCACAGTCAGTTATTAGAAATCTAAATAATAATACATTTAAATTTTTCCCATGCCATAGCACGGTGATCATAATTAATAATTAATTACAAGCTGGGGGAAACATGGGTGTTACAATCCCCTCCCCCTTAAAAGGAACACCATCCTCAGTGTTCTTTCTCAGTAACACATGTCATGCCTTTGTCATTCAATTGCTTCAGAAATATTGATCCTCTTTCTTGGTCGGGTCCTTTCCAGAACCTTGGCCTTTGTCATCTTCCTTCAATAATATTGGACAACAAGCATATTAATCACAATTTCATGTGAAAAAATTTTAATGTTGTGAAAAATTCAAGAGGAAAAATTTCATAATCTAGCAGAATACTTATCTATGTAGTTTGTGGATTTGCATCCATATGGTTGTTTTGTTATCTTGGCTCACTATTTTTTCTTAACATACCCATTGTGTGCATGATCCTAATCAATAGTTTATAATAATTACCAAAGTATCCTCTTCCTTGCTATCACTCACCCTCTAGGCATAAGCTTGGACATCCCCTTCTCTACTATATAGTTCCTCGAGCGATCCATATTTCCTTGCCAAGGATTTCTCACACAAGAAGAATTATAGAGACGTCATTGAGCCTTACAGTCGAGGTTCCCCTTAGACTTTCTTTTTCGAGGCATCTCTCTGGCTTGCGTTGCCAAAACACAACATATTGTAGGTGATCATGGCTTACCACATGGTTCTCCTGTCCCAATAAGAATCATTTTTCATGCTTTCCAGCTTGCCAACCTTCACTTGTCCTCTCGAGACATATATTTTTCATCTCACCTGTATCACATGTATACATAAATTATGAGATATTATCCTTAATTTCAAATTCAAAATTTCCTTGCAAATCTGTCACCCATAGATTTACGAATTCCATATTTATTTTCAAATTTTTTCTGCACAGGAACCAGATTCACAAATATGGGCCTTTTCTTCCCATAACATTCTGGCTCAGTAGGAAATCAGTCTTCCTTATGGGCTTACAACGCTGCCATCTCCAAGAACCTTTTTCTTCCTGCAATTTCAACATTCCTCAACCAAACAAATTCTTAGTTTTCATACACATTTTATTTTCTAACGATGCATACTAATAGTCCAAGTCATTCTCACCTATTCAAGGTTACAAAGAAAAATGAAATATCATTATTTACGTATGCATCCTTTCAACATACCAAATTTTTCTAAATGCATTTCAAATATCAAATGAATTTAATCCGTGTGCCAATCTCCATGGCCACATCCATACCCAATGTACCCTTACATTGGTTTTAAGTTTTCCCCATTCATGGAAATCATCTTGTCAGGGTGTGTTGGAGCTGAACCAACCTCTTCACCATAAGGTTTAATCATTCTCGTTCATTATTGCAGCATGAATGTGATTCCTGCTACAGGATGATCACGATACCAAATCATTACATATGAAACTAAAAGTTTCCCTGGAATGAAACCAAACATTCTTCCTTCAGTAGTAACTAGGGTTCCCACACTCATGGCCACCCAAGTTTTCTTGAATCATACCCTACTTGGGTATCAATGGCATACAAAAACCACTCAAAATTTATTTGCATATCTTTAAGATAGTGAAATCTTTTCAGAAGGGTTTCCTACCAGTGTCCTTCATACCTTATGCCACATAGGTATGAATATTTTTTTCTACCTTCTTTGGATGCTAGCACCCTCTATGATATTACCCCATCAATGGTGCTTTATGGGGACTTTTAAAGTCCCTTAAAAAATCTTTTAACAACATCATTCTCATAGTTTTCCTCTCCTTGAGGTTGTCCATCATTGGCAAATGTCTTTATCAACAACTCCAATTTCTTTCTACACATGACATACACCACAAACATATTAGTCGTCATGTATATAAAAATGCTTGTATCATAGACTTCAAATCAATAAAACATTTTTTAGATATGCCCTAGCATATCTTTATGCACTTCATTGCATTATATTTAATGTTTTCATGAGTGAAATAAAAACAATTCTCAATTGTTTCTACCGTCATACAATCATCACCACTATGATGTCAAAACATTTACTTTTGTTAGTAAATCAATCTCTCATACTAGAGAAATACAATAACCAACAAGGAAGGGTTCAAGGAACTCTTCCCTCATCCAACTCCTTCTATACAACCCTGGACTTTCAGTCCAACTGAGTTATTTTCCAAGGCCTCACTGCCTTTACGTATCACGGCTTAACCAAGCCCCTTCATTTAAATATTCTTATTTATGAATTCTCCCTTTTTCCAGCTGTACTTTTTCCTAAACCTAATCTTTTAAGACCTACACTCTGTAAGGAATTCAGAGTTTTTTTTTAAAGTGAGAAAAGTATTCCCCCTTTTCCCTTCTTTGAATTTGCAATTTAATCCCTGTTGGAATATTCCTTCTCTTTTCCTTGAGCAACCTTGGTTAGGATCACCTTAGCCTTTTGGATACATCAACATGGTTTAATAGAATTATTTTTTTTCATAATGAATCATGAACTTGTGCATTCTGCACATTACCATTCAGTTATCATAATGGTCAACATTCACTTGTTAGTCTTCCATTCATGCATGATGTTTTAAAATGTAACATGGTTTAATAGAATTTTTTTTTTTCATAATGAATCATGAACTTGTGCATTCTGCACATTACCATTCAGTTATCATAATGGTCAACATTCACTTGTTAGTCTTCCATTCATGCATGATGTTTTAAAATGTAATCCATGATTATTATATATCTATATCTATATATATCTATATCTATATATATATATATATTATTGTCGCTCACTGCTCAATTCTTAGCAGTCATTAAGGTTGCGACTTTGTTCTCCTGACAGATTCTTCATGCAGTTCCTCCACAGGGAACTCCTTTAGCATGCAAATTTCGTATTGCATATCCTTCACTATCCATGATAGCCTCAAACTTGAGTTATCTTTAGTTGTTTACCAAATATTCCATAAGAAATATAAAAATGCATCTTTTTTATGCCTCCAGATTATTTATCCACATATATTCCTTTCTTTGTTAACTTACATCTATGATGCACTTAACCACATGCATAATAATAAGCCTATGTGTATCTACCATAGGTATATTTTGTAGCTCACATACATATTTTCATTAAAATAATTTAACTCATGATTGTTCATAATTTTTCTCAGGTGGTCCTCAAAGGCATAATCATGTTGCCTTTTATCATGACAACAAAGTATCCTTTCTTATTTACTCTTTCATTATATATGTGCATCACTTTCACATTTAATATCATTCATTCATATCTATGTGTCCTTAATATCAGTCTTCATATCAAACAACCTCACAATGCATCAGATTCATGCACTAAAGCATATGCAAACATAGCTAAACATTCATAATGAAATCTCATTGATTGCACCCTTTCCATGTCCTTCACAAACATATCAAACTTCCAGATCCTTCTCCCAAGAATATTACTTCCATTCTCAGGACAAGTCCCATAGAGATACTCATCATTGAGCTTCCCTCTCGATTGAGAACTTGCATTCATTCACATGATATCCATATGGAATTTTAGCAGACATAGTCATAACTATGTTTCCCTCCCTATATGATAACAACTATCAAGAAAACACTCTTGCCTCAATTTCCATAAAAACAAATCCCAAATCATAAATATAGTATGGTTAATTATAACCATTCCCAAGGTGACAAAACAACCGATCTAGCTTCCAATTGGTCTTGATAAACAAACCTTTCGATCAAGGAGACCCTCTTCTAGATTCCCCTCACTATGATTTAAGTATACCAAACCATATCTATATGGCTAACATCCACCACTGGATGTCAATATGACCCATTGGGAATCTAGAAGTGCCCCAATACTTCCTTTACCACATTCATGGTCAACATTTAATTAACTATTTTACCTAATTTATAATAAAATTTAATGTCTAATAACATTTGGACTATTTCCTTAAAGCCCAAATACAATTATGAAGTATGTCACTTACTAAGTAATTTAATACAGAACTCCAAAGTATCTTTAGATCATAATTAGTCTTGGGCAGAGGGTCCATCCCTTTCTTTTTAAATTTCTATAGAGGTTCTAATTTTTTATGCCTTCTCTCATTAAAACAAAAGATGGGTTGCAAGTGTAGATCAACCTTAACCATTACACCTAGAATTATTTCTTCTGTTCAGCAACAACCAGGGACATAGGTCACTCTCCTCTTCCCACATGAATTCTGGAAGATTTGTTTTCTATCCACCAAGCAAGGGAGGATATTGTGATTTCTCACTCAATCACTCCATATTTCTATAACTCCATTTATCATCTCGATTAGAAAAACACTGCCCAATAATTCTTGTACCCAGAAACAAAATTCGTTTCTCGGTTCCATTCAAAACCCGAGAGTTACACATGCTCTCCCTCTTCAGAGAATGGTCACCAGACTCATCCCTCTTGCATAGACATGACCTTAAGTTAATAGGGATACACACTCCCCTAGAAAAACCATGATCTTTTGAACTTTCTCTTGTCACTTCAATTCTACCTCCATGAAGGTTGTTCTCAATATATAGGTGATCCGAAATCGGATTCAGAAGCCTGACAGGGCATGAAAAATGCTCAAAAATGAAAGTGCTTGGAATCCGACGAAACCAACACCATTGCGTCCGTCTCGTCTTCCTGATTCCGGTGGTATATTTACTTTGTCAAACGGAGTCCGTATGAAGAAGATATCGCATTCTGTCCGAAAAGTCAAACAGGCAAACATTTGTTGACTGGGTAGTTCGTACAGTCGTACGGATGCTGACGTGGAAGGTCCGTACAGGACACGTGTCAACTCCGTACATGAAACATGGCACATCCGTACGTGCGACACGTCGCACGTTCGTACAGGTGAAACGTGGCAGCACCAGGGGATGACACGTGTCAGGCAGATTTGGCATTTTGGGCGTACGGTTGGACCAATCCTGAAGTGACATGTGTCACCACTGGAAGGGTGAAACATGGCACGGATGACATCAGCAGGTGATGTGGCAGTTGACAGAGCATACGGCAGTCGATGTGGCAGATGACGCAGTAGTTGATGTGGCAGGCACGTGGGCCAATCAGCGAATGACACGTGGCATGTTCTAGTTGGTTGAAAAGGTGCCATGTGGACCAGTCAAGGGCTGCCACGTGGCACCCCGTGATTGGTCGTCGGTTTGGTTATATAAAATTCGGTTATGGCATGGCCGGGGGTCGAACCCGCGACCTCCCGGTGGTCGAAAGGACTGGCAGGGCTGGGCTAGCCACCCGCCCCGCCGGTGGTTCTTATTAACTAATCGACATACATTGTATTTAAATTTGAATCAAGTGTTGAGCCGCGGGGGGGAAGGGCCGGGGCCTAGCCCTAGCCCTCGGCGCATTGCCATGTGACTCCACCGTGGAACCCGAGGCGCGGACGATTGAATGGCGTGGTTTCAATTATATAGCCCGCGGTTTATTTAAACCATAAACATTGTTAAATGTGCACGGTTGTAATTTTTGGTTGTATAACGGTTAAGCCACGAGCATATGACTATGCCTTTACACCATGCGACCAGGTGCGCCCATGGAAGAGGTCCAGCACTTAGCCTGTAGGGATAGCACTAGGCCATATGTAAGCCATGTGACCTTAATTTAGGTGCGCGCGCCCAGTGAAGGGGGCTAAAGCCCGTTTGTAACTACATTATAGTTTAAAGTGGGTTTTTAAACCACTTTTTTATTTATTAATGTAATTATGCCTATTTTGGGAGTTATTGGGTTTTTTTAGAGCCTAAATTCGTGGAGGAAGTTGGAGATGGATAACCAACTTCCCAACTATTTAACCAAGGCCATTTTGAGGCCATGGGGACAACTTTTGGGGCATTCAGAGCAGAACAATGCTGAGGAGAAGACAAGTCAAAGCTAGTTTGAGGCAGGGAAGCCGTTGAGGAGGAGATGTTGTCGGACCATTTCTGAGAGCTCCAGACGTCCATTTCGCATGCCATTTTTTGTGCATGGTTCTAGAGATCTGAGAAAACATGACCAGATCAGTCTTGAAGCCATTCAACATTGTAATGATGTAACATTGAGCTTTCGAACAGAAATAAAGAAGCCCCCCCCACAGAGAAAAGGCCCGGAGACGTAGGCAAAGTTGTGCCGAATTCCGTTATCAATCTACGTATTATGGTTTGTTGTCTTTTATTGCATTTCAGATCTGCACATATGTATATGGATGTATAATTCCTCTCCTTTCCTCATTCCTTCACTAAGTTTCTCAATGGTTAATTAATACATGCAAAATTAATACTCAACCATAAGTCATTCGAAAAATCCTGACGGATCAAGTGGTATCAGAGCTAGTTGACATTTGGATTTGAGTTTTGCATGTTAACCAGGGAGGAGCTCATCTCAAGGAAGAAAATGGCACCTACAGGAGGACTTTCTCAAGATGAGAAGGAGTTCAGAGATTCGGTGTTTGCCATGGCCGAGATGGTGAAGGTGTTGTATGAAGACTACTTGGAACGAAAGAGCACGGTTCAAGTGAAAAATTCAAGGAACAACAAAGGAAAAGAAGGATTGAAGGAAGTGCCTTCTACATCTGTTTCAGAAAACACATCTGAGGTATGCAGTGAAGGTTCCTCATCAAAATTTCCTCATTCTCATCAAGTTGGTTTTGGTGAATTCGAAAAACACACAAAAGGTGTAGGTTTGAGAATACTAACCAAGACTGGTTATGAAAAAGGAAAGGGCCTTAGATGTCAAGGTCAAGGCATTGTAAATCCTATTGAGGTTGAGGAAAGGCCGCGATACTTAGGATTGGGATATGACAAAGGGGACCTTGGAGAGTCTTCCAAGAGAGGTTCCAAAACTTCGGAAGCAAGTGATGCTTCAAATGGTCAACTTAAGACATTGCAAGAACACTTCACAAAATGAAATGGCGCATCACTTCAGGGTTGTGGTAGTGAATGCAAGTCGTCTCCAAAGAAAAGTGAAGATCAACATGGAAGGTATAATGGTCATGTTTTTATTAATTCTCCTTTTGATTATAACAA
>SNQJ01S0006795.1:305133-327897 GCA_010110895.2 Picea sitchensis | reverse complement strand
AAGTAAACTGGAACTTGTGGAAACTATATCCATGTACTTATTGTCTTTCACCTAAGCATTGTGTTGCCAAGTGTTGGAAGAGACAAACTTTGTACAGGAAACCTATGTCGACCAGGAAGGAAACACGACGTAAAGGCTCAAGTCCACAACGAAAGAAAGAGAAGGGAAAACAAGTCTGGATGCCAAAAACTCGTTGCACGTTTTGCAACAAGAGTGGACATCAAAAGACTAGTTGTTGGAAGCTTAATCCAGAGCTTTGTCCAAGGAAGGACAAAATGATTTTGCACGTACCCACGAAGGAGGAAGGATTACCAGCGAAGCAAGAGAACACCGTGAAGGAGAGAAACCAGTCACTTGGTTATGCCAGAAGTGGATGTCTCAACTTCATTGTATTTTGCTTCCATTAATGTAATTGGATCCAGAGCAAGCCGTGTGGCCTATCCTGAGCTTGTTGAGTGGTCAGTAACCTTTTGGGGACCAAAAGGTCTTATTGTTGGGAGGTGTGATCCGAAATCGGATTCAGAAGCCTGACAGGGCATGAAAAATGCTCAAAAATGAAAGTACTCAGAATCCGACGAAACCAACACCATTGTGTCCGTCTCGTCTTCCTGATTCCGGTGGTATATTTACTTTGTCAAATGAAGTCCGTATGAAGAAGATATCTCATTCTGTCTGAAAAGTCAAACATGCAAAAATTTGCTGACTGGGCAGTCTGTACATTCGTACGAATGATGACGTGGTAGGTCCGTACAGGACACGTGGCAGGTCCATACGTGCAACACGTGGCACGTTCGTACAGGTGACATGTGGCAGCACCAGAGGATGACACGTGTCAGGCAAATTTGGCATTTTGGGCGTACGGTTGGACCAATCCTGAAGTGACATGTGTCACCACTGGAAGGGTGACACGTGGCACAGATGACGTCAGTAGGTGACGTGGCTTGAGTGACGTGGCAGTTGATAGAGCATACAGAAGTCGACGTGGCAGATGATGCAACAGTTGATGTGGCAGGCACGTGGGCCAATCAACGAATGACACGTGGCGTGTTCTGGTTGGTTGAAAAGGTGCCACGTGGCGCAGTCAAGGGCTGCCATGTGGCACCCCGTGATTGGTCGTCGGTTTGGTTATATACAATTCGGTTATGGCATGGCCGGGGGTTGAACCCGCGACCTCCCGGTGGTCAAAAGGACTGGCAGGGCCTGGCTAGCTACCCGCCTTGCCGGTGGTTCTTATTAACTAATCGACAGACATTGTATTTAAATTTGAATCAAGTGTTGAGCCGTGGGGGGGAAGGGCCGGGGCCTAGCCCCAGCCCTCGACACATTGCCATGTGACTCCACCGTGGAACCCGGGGCGCTGACGGTTGAATGATGCGGTTTCAATTATATAGCCCGTGGTTTATTTAAACCATAAACATTGTTAAATGTGCGCGGTTGTAATTTTTGGTTGTATAACGGTTAAGCCACGGGCATATGACTATGCCTTTACACCATGTGACCAGGTGCGCCAATGGAAGAGGGTCAGCGCTTAGCCCGTAGGGCTAGTGCTAGGCCATATGTAAGCCATGTGACCTTAATTTAGGTGCGCGCGCCCAGGGAAGGGGGCTAAGGCCCGTTTGTAACTACATTATAGTTTAAAGTGGGTTTTAAAACCACTTTTTGATTTATTAATGTAATTAAGCCTATTTTGGGAGTTATTGGGGTTTTTTAGAGCCTAAATTCGTGGAGGAAGTTGGAGATGGATAACCAACTTCCCAACTATTTAACCAAGGCCATTTGAGTCCATGGGGACAGATTTTGGGGCATTCAGAGAAGAACAATGTTGAGGAGAAGCCAAGTCAAAGCTAGTTTGAGGCAGGGAAGCCGTTGAGGAGGAGATGGTGTTGGACCATTTCTGAGAGCTCCGGACGTCCATTTTGCGTGCCGTTTTTTGTGCATGGTTCCATAGATCTGAGCGAACATGACCAGATCAGTCTTGAAGCCATTTGGCATTGTAATGATGTACCATTGAGCTTTCGAACAGAAATAAAGAAGCCTCCCCCACAGAGAAAAGGCCCGGAGACGTAGGCAAAGTTGTGCCGAACTCCGTTATCAATATGCGTATTATGGTTTGCTGTCTTTTGTTGCATTTCAGATCTGCACATATGTATATGGCTGTATAATTCCTCTCCTTTCCTCATTCCTTCACTAAGTTTCTCAATGGTTAATTAATACATGCAAAATTAAAACTCAACCATAAGTCATTCGAAAAATCCTGACGGATCAATAGGGTTCCTTTTTTACTTTCTTACTGGGTTATTCCAGCAACAATCTTCATTCATTATAGGTCAATCAAATTTACCTTACCATTTCCATCAATCCTCTGATCGTGAGGGATCATACACATATATAAGGTTTAATCCTTCATTAAAGTAGTAATTATTACTGCAACATATCCTTTCGATCCATTCCCATCCAAGTATTGCTATTAGTGCCCATCAACATAGTCCCACTCTTGTAGGATTGGCTATCATTTCCCAAAAGAAATGATAGGATTCCTCTGTGACAGTACAGACTAGCATGATTCAATCTCATTGGGTAAAATCCCAACTAAATTTTAATCTACATCCTTCTCCTCAATGAAATCATGCATATAATTTTCATATGGTAGTGATACTCTCAAAACACTCATTTTATCCTTAGTAAACTAGTCTTTTGAGGGTTCTCTGACCCATCCAGGCTTGTGTCTAAATCATGATATACTAGATAGAGTAGGTTAGTATTCCCTCTCCCTTAAAATTTTCAAAGAAATACAAATCACTTAACTCTTTCGTGAGCCCAAGAAGACCAAGTGTTGTTGCCATGCTCTGATACCAATTTGTAACACACCCAACCCCTTAAACACCTTTTAGGGATGGGACATCAAAATTTCACTTTACTCCATCATCTCAACTCCTCTTCCTTAGGTCTCCATCACCTTCCGCTCATCAAGGGATTTCCAATTACTGTCGCCATGCCCAAATCCGAGCTATGGATTGGAAGTTATGCCCTTCCGAAGTGCTTCAAGCTTCATTGGTCAAAGGCCACGTGGTTCCCATATGGGTCCATCTCATTCGCACTATCCCAAGGTTACCCAAATTTTTGAAGCTCCCTAGTGCTCCTACCTCTATAGTGGAAACCCATCCACCATTAATTCCACCGATGGATCTTCGTCCTCGTTTAATGCACATATCTTCGAGAATTCAATGTTCAATGCTTAAACAAATAATTCCCCTTTTTCTTTCTACGCACATATCTTCCAGAGCCCCGAAGTTATGAACTCCCGAGGTCCTGCCATGTAGCTTTGGCCTTCGACCCTTTTTAGAGCATACGTTCTCACATCCTGAGTCTCTTGGAGTTCCAAACTCCAAACATGCAAAGGACCTTGATCAATGGTCTAGGTGTCCTCAATAATGAGTGGTCGATATCTACTCCAGCCTTCAGGCCTTTGGGCCTTTGGGAGTTCTCGATCCAAAATGAAACACTGCTCATATTTTATGGAGCATCGAACTCTAAACCACACTTGATCTGTCGCCACGTGCACCTCACACCACAATAAGGATTTGCTCTAATCTTTGGAGCTCCACGAGACTTGCATTCTCTTGCGATTGGACTTCTTATTTTTTCTCCAGATAATATGACTTCTGGATAACCGTTGATCTATGGACACACACCCCTCTACTACCAATGATATAGATTAACTTCAGGCTTTGGGACTTTGGACAATTTTCCTCCTTTGTGATGAACACACAAAATTATCTGAACTCGTGAAGTTTGAAGGACTCAAGGGGTTAACATCCATGCTTCTTCTCCAAATCCAACGGTTGTGAAATACTTTGGCTCCTCCCAAATGGATCTCATCCACTCGTCCTCCAAACAAAGGGATCCTCCCTTTTGAGACCTAAATTTCACTATCTTTATTGATCTTGAGACTTAGAAAAATCTCCCATGCACTCCTTGCACTCACTCACCTTGAGATCCATTCAATGCTTCATTAAGCGTTGGATCTATGCACACTTTGCATGCACCTCTCCTTCAAGATTTTATATCCAAAGGAGTAGATGTGTACTCCTTACACCAAGAATCTGCAAGAGAAACAATTTGAAACTTATATAATATCAAAGGTTCATTCCTAGAACCATGAAATACACACACAAGCATCTGAATCTAAAAATAGATAACATAACATTACCCAATTAACTCATAGATAATCAAACTCGGACATTCAAAACATGCTTTTCAATCCAAGTGCACAGGGTAACCAAAATACTTATCTATTATAGTCGATTATCGATCAACTCACTGTGGGTGTTAGCCTCTCCACCCAACCGTAGGATTAGAGGTATTCATTCTTAGCGCTCTGGCCACCCCTATGCCAAGACATGATATCACTAGGGAAATTTTAGCAGTTTCTCAGAGATTCTTTCTCTATCACATCCTCTACAAGGTTTATCATATGCTCCCTAAGAATCAAGCTCGCGACCCTCTGCTCATGTCAGGTATTTCTGGGTTCTATCTAGTGACCATAACAACTTATCCTTTCCTTTATTCCTCTTAGCATATCTGGATCACACTTCCCCTGTGGGCATGGTCACTTTTGTTTCTGCTACGTGTGTATTCTTGCACACCTTTTTCCTCCCAAAGAAGGTTGTGGATATGTCATGTTCCTTTTGTCAGAAGAAAAATCGGGCTAGTCTGGGCCTGCAGGAAAACTGCACCATGTGGTACTTTGGATTGGAATTCTTCCGTCTCCTTAGCTAGACCCTCCATGCTTCCATTCATGAGGGTAGTTGATTGTTCAACCACTGGTCCCTCTTTCATTAAATTATTCTTCCTTGGAGTCTGAATGAGTCTTGTTATTTCAATAAGGAGAGTTTGGGTCATTTTGACATAATGAACCCTCTCTATATTTACCTCATCCTTTCCTCTAGTGATATTATGGCCAATACTTCGAGGTTTCACCACCACAACTAGTTATTGACAATCTAAATAACAATACATTTACATTGTTTCCATTCCATAGCATGGTGATCATAATTAATGATTAATTACAAGCTAGGGGAAACAAGGGTGTTACATATAGGGAGAAGTAGTGCTCCCCTTTCCATGTTAAGGAAGCGCCACATTTGGCAACTGGCACCTTGTCTCTAACTAAGGGGGAGCACCACTTTTGGTTAGAGGAAAACATGGTATCCTCCTCCTTTTCCTAAGGGCCAACTCTCTTGGGATTAGGTTATTTTGGTTGAATCCTACCTTGGATGTATATTAATATCCAAATCCCAATTTAAGGAGCCACATCCTCAACCATATCCCTCATTTTCTTGTGATGGTTGAGTCTCTCAAATCCTATAAATTGGAGGCATTTCCAAGGTGAATGGGGGAAGTAATCAATCAAATCATAATCATTTTGATCTTGAATTATTCATGCAAGGGATGGATGATGAGAGCCTAGAGAGGCTACTACAACATCAATCATGGTATTTAAGTATATTCTTATTGGTTATCATTCAATATATACTTTACCTATTTCCTTCAAGTTTATGTCATGTTACATTTGCTTGTCTACTATTGTTCTAATTTTCATAGATAAACTTGTGTTATCTAATCAAGTAGAATAGAAGATAATTGTTTCTCTTTTATTTCCATTACAGATATCATCTTTTTCTAGGGAGTTTGAAGATCAACCTCAAGGATTTGAAGTAGCGAGGACAAATGTAGAAAAAGGTACATCATACTCTTTCTCTCCTTATCAATTTGATTGTTCTATATGAGTTTAAAGGGATGTTAGTGTCCATTTGTACTCTTTCTGTCTTGGTATAGGGGTTTGTCAATCCAAGGTAAGTTTCACCTATCCACAGGGGGAACATTCCATAATAAGGTGCCCATTAATGTGTGAGGTTAGAAGAGAAAATCATAGCCAAAATACATTATAAATCTTCAAATAGCAGTTAAATAGGGTGAAGGTTTACAAAATATGATCTAAGGACAACAACCAACACATAAATAAGTAAGAAAACTCAATTTCTGAGGTGGTCATACCCATTCTTAGGTGTGATGATAAGCATGGCCACCAATCAAGTACACTGCAAATCCATGAAGAATTTATATATAGAAAGAAATGATCATGGACATGAAAGAGATACATGGTCCATTTCAAATAGAGATCATATCCACAAAAGAGATACACAGTGGATCTATGTCTCAAAATCAGTGAAGGATATATTGGGAAAGAGATGGATAACTGATCCTTCATGAGTGTTGGTGTAAGGACTGGTATTGTCCAATTGCAACTCAGGAAACAACATAAAATAAGTGATGCTACTACATTCTCAAGGTCTTCAAATCAACTACCGTGGTATGAGTCTACACCATGAAAATAAATGTGTTGAATTCAAACACAATGAGACACCATTTGATTACCCTTAATTGATGTATGTCATTAAAAAATGTGAAACAACCCATCAATAATTATAATGGGCATCAAAGTACCTTGTAAAATATGACAAGTGTGAATAGAGGATATGATGTCGAACACTTGGTATAATCTATCAATCATGGGATATTGATGTATTTCCACTGTCAATAGTGAGGGAACCTGCCACTAATGACGACAAGCCCCAAGGTACTAATAATGACTCCAGATCCCTATCCCAGAACAATATGTGATGAATTTGATAGGAATATATCTACTGGAAGTAGGGCATTAAGGCATCCTCCATCATCTAACATGAGGAGTAGATGAAGGCCAAATATTTGGAAGGACTTAGATGAAATATTGAAAGGACAATCAAAAAGTACATCTCCCATATGAACCAGATGTAAATAGCGCATGAAAGAGACCCTATGAATAACAAAAAATAATGAAGACTATCAACAAAGGTGAGGAAACCACCAATGGGGAAAAATGGAATCCAAGGTACTGCATGAATCCCAATGTGTGAATAATTTTCTTGTCATCGAACATAGGGGAAGCCACTCAGCCAACGACCAATGATGGAATGTCATGTGCTGAGCACAAGGTCACCTATCAATGATGTAAATAGGTCTAGGGTGAAACTCTAGGTCAAACTCTCAAAGTGATTTGTCATAGTCGATAAGAGATTAACCTGCGATTAGGAAGTCAATGGGGTTCTTCCATACCAACACGAGTGTAGGAAAAAGATATCGTTGATTCTGATATGTACTTGACACATAATAAGGTCGACTTGTAAAGCTAAGAACTCTATGGAATGGATGATATAGAATAAAAATTCCTTTAAACAAGAACATGACACAATATGTGACTTAGGTAGCATGAAATGAAAATGAAAATTGACATAAGTCTATGATGCAAGCGGAAACAATAAAATATCCATAGTGAATGGAAGAATAACCATTCAGAGGAGCAACGAATCTGTGTAAGTGGTTCATTTTCCTTAAGTCATACTAAATTGAATTGTTGGGAATTGACTCAAAAGTTTGTGCTTTGTTCAGAGACGAATCAACTGCTGCCAATAATGATAAAGAAGAATCATTTCCACACTCATTTTTTTCTTATTTTTTATTTATTTGTATTTTTCATTTTGGTAAGCTTGAAAAGGAATAAAAGAATGCTAGAATACATAGAGGAAACAAGTTTCACAGAAAAACAAATTAGTTCCAAGTGCGAGGAACATACCTATGCTCAATGCAAGGAAGTATGTGTAGGATAAGGACACTCAGGGGAATGTTTTCTCCTAGGTTAGTGGTGTCAAATTGCAAAGGAAAAACTTGCAAGGCCAACAACTGATGAGAATGCATAAGAAAATGGTTAAGAAAAAACAAGGTAAAACCGACATTAGACTGGAAATCATGAGTGGCAGAATGCAATGCAATATTACAACTTAACACGTAAGTATGGGATCCCCGTAGGTAAATAGCCAGAATAATATTGAGAATAATATGAGGTTTCAATGCAATATCATGGTGGGACTAATAGAACTCTTGAGACTAATAAAAAACTTTAGCATGGCCACTGAAAGGAAAAGTAAATGCTAAAATAGGATGCCCATGATGGTAGGCTCTACAACGAATTGAATGAAACTTAAAAACAATTGGAAAGGCTTGTGTTGCCAATAAGTGGAGTTGACCCTAAGGAAAGTGTATAATTTTTCACTGATAGTGCAAAATTCAAGGTAGAAATGATCCTACCTTATATGCTAGTGATGGTAAAATTACGTCAAAGAGACAGAAAAATGGACTGTTGATGGGCTTGAAATACCCATTCAAGCAAGTAGGGGAGAATTCTCGATGGTAGGTCCCAACTAAACCCACTCTCATTTGGGATAGCATTTCTGACTATAATATTGGCATGGTTGTTGATCTATACTAATTATCTAAATATGAATGTGAGAACATAATGTTCTCATATGAATTAACATTCTAAAGAACTAAAATTATTAATTACTATACTAAGATGCATTCCCATTCTATCATATCCTATCCTGATAATAAGCAAGATAAAAAAAACAAGTGCAGTTAAACATTATATTACTTGCACACAAGTAATTCATAAAAGCAAGGAATATGAGTATTGAACAATATAGTGAGTTAGACACATCTAATTGATTCACCAACTTATCATATTGTCGCTGCACTTAGTATGAAAATAATGACAACCGTGGACATATAGAAAATAGTCTAGAAATACTTCATTAAACTAAAATCCACACATCACAGAAATAAACATGCATAAACAAAATAGTCTCATTCATACACATTTGTACCAAAATATTCAAAGTGTCTCTTATTCAAACACACATAATAATAGTACTATCTTGATACAATCTAAGTCCAAAATCCCTTTCTCATTTACAATCAGGCCTTTTATAACTATTTGGTTATTGTTTACATTCTTGAGATTCAATCATAAGAAAAAACATTTTACAAAAGCGACTCTTCCCATTCCTTTCCTTATTAGGATTACAAAAATAAAATATGAGATAGGTGGAGCAATTATGAAAATTAGGATCATCATGGGTTCTTTTGCATCTGCATTCGGTCCCAATATTCTTTCCATAGTGAATAATTATCCATGGTCGTTTGTAAATTCTTTGACTGCATATTTTCAATATCCAATTCACCATCACAAACCTTGGTGGACACTTCTTTCTTCACTTCTTGTGCTATGAATTTAATGAAATCTCGGGCCATAGTGATGAGTTTGACAAGTCTCAATAGATAATTTTCTAGAGATTCTTTATTTAACTCAGTTAAATGCTCAATGTTCACCCTGGTAGTTTCCCTATGCTTCTCTACCTTAGCTATCCTGATTTTTGCAGGTGTTGCTTCATCAATGGGTGGCATCGACTGCATCCCAAATTCTTTAAGGAGATCATTAGAACTATTCCATAATCATTTACATGCTTTAGATGTTGTCTTTTGGAAAAAATGGACATATTCTAAGAAAGGCTTTCAGGTATCGAATAATACTTGGTCTTTTATCCTTAATTTCTAGAATAACATGGCAATGTAGCTAAGGGATTTTTGTATACTCCTTACCAGTCGATGATCTTGTCAAATGCATCATTTTCCTTTTGGTTTTGATCCTTAATTTTAGCTATTTGGTATTTAAGTATCAACTGGTCATGTCGATCAACCTACATATCATTTAGAAGGCACAAAAATTCTTTCTTCTCAAGTCTAAGAAAGAATATCAATTTTCAAATGAGATATCTGTACAATTTATTCTTTATGCAGTTTGTACCTTTTCTCAATAAATTTTAGGATTTATACAGAGATGTCATTCTTCTGCATTTTCAACCATGTTTCTATCTCAGTGATTATAGTTTGGGATGCACTTAAGGAAGTGGTAAACTCAAGAATCGGTGAAGCATTTAAACCTGCAAATGCATGGAGAGAAGAAGATGCTTGTATAACATTTTCCTCTGGGTCAGGCCCATATTTCATTTCCATGACTCTTCTTGTATATGATTTGGACTTAGAATACTCCCCTGTTTCCTTTTGTTCGACCTTTTTTAAATTCTCTTAATCTTGTCATCATAGTAATAATCTCTAATAGCCACGACAACACCTTCAAAGCTCAAAATTTGTGAAGAAAATGTCGTATTACCTGGCATGGAATTAAGGGGGGTGTATTCATGGGGTGAAATGTTCACTACGCCCAGATTAGGATTCGATGGGATTCTTGGGGTTTCACTTGATTCCTTTTTCTTTTGCTGCTTCAATTTCTCCTATGCCTTTATTTTAGCTTCTTCCTCAACTATTGTTCTTTCATTTTCTCTTTTCTGGGCCTCATCTTCTTTAGTGAGTATTTTGGCCTCTGCTTCGGTTGTTGATTTTTCATTTTCTTCTCTCAATGCTTCAGATTCTTCAACTTTCCTTTTAGATTCTACCTTAGCTTGTCTCCTTTGATACTCCACATCAACTTTCAACCACTTCTGCTCCAATTCCTCAACTTTCTTGATCTTCTCTTTCTCTTTGGTGATCAATTTATTTTGATCCTCTTGCAACAATATTAGAAATTGGTTTTGATGAAACTTATTCATTTCTTCTTGTTCATCTTGGAGTTCTTTCCTGGAAGCATCATCGTGAAATTTTTGTAATACCTCTTCATAAAACAAAACTCCTTTGAACATGTCTTCATTAAAATCTACCACATGAATATTAGAATGATTAATATCCATGGATTTGATGTGAATCACTCCAAGATCATGTGGGTCATGTCCTTTACACTTCCTAAGAATAAACATAAATCTTGTATATCCTTTTCTTCTTTTCTAGATTTTTTTCCATTTAATAGACTATAGTCTCCTATGTGCACAAGAAACAGAGGCCAATTTTTTTACTATTTCTCATGAGAAAGGAAATAACCCTTGGTCTAATGGTTTGATGGAAAAATTTTCTCATTAAAAGGATATGTGGGATGAAGTATGGTAACATATGAGGGGCTCCTGTAGTGCCATATACTTTTACATAGGTATAATATTTTCCTAGATACCAATAAACTATCTATTGGCCCTCAACCAAGTTTTGAGGAAACTTATCTGTTGGCCCTCGACCAAGTTTTGAGGAAACATTGGTTGTGTTTAACCACTTTTGAAGCTTCAACAGGTTGGTCAAAGATGGAGCACCCAGGCGAAGCTAATATTGTGGGATCTCACTTATTTTGTGGACTTGTGGACCCAACAAAGGGTCTACTAGGGTTTATGTAATGGGTTATGGGATGTGGGACCATGGGTTTACCCATGATTAGGCCTTTTGTAAATTTATAAATAATTAACGAAGTGATGTAAGAAGTAGTATTGGCTATGTGCACAATATGTTTGGCTTAGTGCAAGATATTTTAAATTTCTTTGTGTGATCTGGTTGTGTAAAGTAAGGCTTTGTGCTATTAAGGAGTTGGCTCTGTGTCTTGACCTGATTTTGGGGAAGGTAGATCTAGTGCATTGTGCGCAGATCACCTATCTAGTACGAAGGTTGGCTTTGTGGCTTTGTGAATAGGAACAGATGAATGTAAGACGATTGAAGACTAAATAAGAAGAGAACAAGTTGGTGGGCGTAGCCCCACACCGGGGTGAACTGTATATATCCCGTGTCTTGATGTGCTTTGTCCGATGTGATTTATGTTGTTTATTTGCTTAGTGTTGTTGTTATAATGTATGCTGAATGCATTTGATGTTGTTTCTTAGTTCTTAAAGATGATTGAATGCTATATTTGAGCTAATGCTATGTGTTAAGTGATTTGAAGTGCTTGATCTTTATTGTTACTACGTTGATCTGTAATAAGGGTTTAATCTACGATGTGAATGAGATTTAATAACTAATGCATATTGTAGTCTAAGTGTTTTGTTAAGTGTTGTAATCACAGATCTGTGTCCCAACTTGGTTGTAGACACCTGAGTCCTGCAACCCCCCTGCCTCTACCTTAGGTGAGACTTCATCTACTTCGTAGGTGTTTCCAAAAGGGCTGGTAGATAGGGTTTTGTTGGTGTGATGTTGAAGCATTGAACCCTAGGTTTGGCCCTGTACCAACAAATGGTTCTGTTGTCGGGGCCTGAAACTGTTATTGTTGGGGACTAAATAAAAGAGAAATCTTTGTGTGTATATTTGTTGTTGTAGTGCGCATTATTCTACTTGACTTGCAAATATTTGTGCTAAGAAAGAAACATGATCTAAAGAAAAGAGGTAAGATATTAAAGATTTATGCTCTGGTAAGGGTAAGATAAGTGGAAATGTTTTTTTCGAAAACATGAATCTAGGTATGTTTGATAGATTTTGTCCTAATTTGAATGTTAGGGCATAGTTAGAAGAAAGAATTGACCTAAATAGTGCAAGATACCAGATATAATAAATATGCAGAACATAAATAAAATGCTAGAAATGGCAGAATAACAATAATATATCCATCATAATCTCCACAATAACATAGAAATGATATAAGAACAACAACATAAATAACACGTTGATTCATAAAGCAATGTTCACATGCCTCTTCGAGGGGGCAACCTCCAATCGAGCAATGCTATGTTACAATAATATCCAAGCTAGGGTTTTCATACCCTCGACCCTTATTTATACTAAATATGTCTATCAAGAGAAGCATCTAGAGGAATATCCTTCTAGAAGCAGAAGCTTCTATTAGGTCTTCTTACATCTACCTTATTCTATTTTATTGAAAGGCCTTATTAATATTGACCTTTATTACATCAGAATATATTGATCTACCTATGTGTGGGTTAGGACCCTAACATGTCCGCCCCCTTAAAAATAGCCTTGTCCTCAAGGCTTGAGATGTGGAAATTGCTGCAGAATGGTAGTTGATTCCCAAGTGGCATCTACTGGAGTCGTATCTTTCCACTGGACTAGCACTTCCTTGATGGTTCTCTGACACAGGAGACGCTCACGCTGGTCCAAAACTACTTCTGGCTGTAGCCAAATGGATCCTTCTTCAGCTAACTCAAGAAGGTTGGTTTGAATTTGACACCTAGTTCCGATCACCTTCTTTAAGCATGAAACATGAAAAAATGGATGTAGCTTAGACTGACTGAGCAGAGCTAAGTGATATGCGACTTGTCCCACATGCTTGAGAACTGTATAAGGACCATAAAATTTGGGCACTAGCTTCTGACAATGCTTGACCTTGAGGGAAGTTTGCTTGTATGGTTGCAGTCACAGAAACACCTGATCCCCTTCTGCAAATTGACGTTCAGAGTGACCTTGATTTTCTTGTTTCTTCATGAAATTTTGTGCCATGACCAAGTTCTCTTTAAGGGTACGAAGAATATCCCCTCGAACTGTAAGTGTTTTGTCAACCGCCTGGACCTTCGAGGTACCCGCTTCAAAAGGAGTCATGCGAGTAGCTATATGGTAGGAAGTGTTGTACCACCATTCGGCTAGGGGTATCCATTGAGCCCACTGATGTTGTTTTTCAGAGGAAAAACACCTTAGATATGTTTCCAAACACTTGTTGACAACTTCCGTTTGACCATCAGTCTGGGGATGATAAGCTGTGCTGAGATGAAATTGGGTGCCTTGTAGCTTAAACAATTCTTGCCAAAATTGCTTGTGAAAGTTGGGTCACGATCATAAACAATAGAGTGTGGCATGCCATGAAGTTTGAAGACCTGGTCCATGAAAAATTGAGCCACCATGGATGTAGTTAATGGGTGTTGAAGAGCGTAGAAATGAGAATACTTGGAAAGGTGATCCACAACCACCATTATGACTGATTTATTCCCTGATTTGGGTAAGCCGATAATAAAGTCCATAGAGATATCCTTCCAAATAGCAGGTGGAATTGGAAGCGGTTGTAGTGTGCCCAGAGATTTGATTGTTTATCCCTTGTTGCATTGACACACCTCACATTCAGCAACAAAATTACGGATGTCCTGTTTCATACCATCCCAGAAAAAATAACGTTTGACCCTGTCATATGTTTTGGTGAACCCTGAGTGCCCCGCTGTGGGTGTAGCATGAAGCTCAAAAAGTACCGTGGATTCAAGCTTTGATTGTTTACTTAAATATAAATGGCCTTTGTATTGAAGCTCATCCTGGAGCCAAGAGTACCCAAGGGGAGCTGGAGCCTTGGTCTGTAATTGCTGGATCAGATGCAAACTTTTGGGATCTTGAATCCATTCCTGGCGCACAGCTTGGAGCCAATCGGGTACAATGAAGGAAAGAGAAAAAAGGGATCCTTCTTCTTCATATTTTTGGGACAGTGCATCTGTCACTACATTGTCTTTTCCCTTCTTGTAAATGATCTCATAATCATAACCAAAGAGCTTAGTCACCCATTTTTTTTGCTCCTGGGAGGAAATGCATTGTTCTAAAAAGTACTTGAGGATTTGATGACCGGTCTTAATTTGGAAGTGTTACCCCAAGAGATAAGGGTGCCACAGATCAATGACATGCATAATAGCCAACATTTCCTTTTCATAAATGGGTTTTCCCAGATTCCTTTCAGACAGTTGCTTGCTGGTGAAGGCCAAAGGCCAACCCTCTTTCATAAGGACAACGTCGATTCCTTTCCCTGAGGCATCACATTCAACACAAAGGTCTTTGTGAAATTAGGAAGGCCAGAATCAGAGTGGTGCACATGTCTGTCTTCAAGGTTTGAAAAGCTTGAGTAGTGGCTGGAGTCCAAGTGAAAGAGTTATTTTTGAGGAGAGCAGTGAGAGGTGTTGCAATCTTTCTGTAGTTCTTAACAAACTTGCGATAATACCCTGTTAAGACCAGAAATACATGAAAATTTTTTAGAGTCTTTGGGTGAGACCAGTCTTGCATAGCTTCAATATTTTTTGGATCCACCCTGACGCCATCCTTGCCAACCAGATGACCCAAGTATTCTACTTCTGAGGCACCAAAATCACATTTAGACTGTTTCAGGAAAAGGTGGTGCTGGGAGAGGAGATGGAGAACTTGATCCACATGAGTAAGATGGTTTGTCCAGGTTGTGCTATAGATGAGGATATCATCAAAGAAAACTAAGACAAAATGACGGAGAAAGGGACGGAAGACATGATTCATGAGGCTTTGGAAGGTGGAGGGGGCATTACACAAGCCAAAGGGCATTACCAAAAACTCATAGTGGCCCTCATGAGTGAGAAAGGCCATATTGGGAATGTCCACCTCTTTCATATGTATCTAGTGATAGCCCGAGCGAAGATCAAGTTTAGTAAAGAATTGCGTGCCACTCAATTCATCCAGGAGGTCATCAATGATAGGAATGGGAAATTTGTCTTTAATGGTCAGTTTGTTGAGGGAACGAAAGCCAGGACACATTCTCCAAGAACCTTCTCTCTTCAGTACCATGACTATAGGAGAAGAGTAAGCGCTCATACTAGGGTGGTTAATGCCTGAATTAAGAAGTTCCTGGAGCATTTTCTCAATTTCATTTTTTTGTGAAAAGGGGTGGTGATATGGACAAATATTGGGAGGAAGGCTTCCGGGTACAAGGGGAATGGAATGATCATGAACACAGTGGGAAGGAGGGATTCCTTGGGGAGTGGAAAATACCATTTGATGTTTATAAAGGAGAGCTTGGAGGTCATGCGACACCGGGGGTGTCTATGTTTCTTGTATGGCATGGAGTTGGGCAATGACACCATAATGACCTTTTTTGAGAAGATTTTCCATGCGATGGGAACTAATGACCTTAGGTCAACCAACAGTGATGCCTTGGAATTTATATTGGTGGCCTTCCTGGTCAAATTGCATGGTTAATTCCTTAAAATCCATGAGAATGGGACCCAAAGTTCCTAGCCAGACGACACCCAACATAATGTCACAACCACCCATGTCGATAGCAAACATATGGGATTTTAGGTGGTAGTCACCAATTTGGAGATGCACATTTTCACAGTGCCCTCCACATTTTATGGAACCACGATTGGCAATCATGATTTGGAAATTGTTGACAACATGGATGTAGTAATGAGTTTCTTGGGCAATGCGGCGATGAATAAAATTATGGGTACTTCCACTATCAACCAGAATGATGACCTTTCGATGCTTGACGTAAGCGATTAACTTAAGGGTTTGGGGAGTGGAAAATCTAGTGAGAGCATTGAGGGAAATGACGGGTTCTACTTCGGGAGGGTCTGAGGGAGGGGTTATGTCAGTGATTTTAGGTGACTCAAATACAAGGGGAGTTTCAACATTCTCTTCCGAAATATCCTCAGAGATGGCCATAAAAATATTTTGTTCCTTACACTTATGGGTTGCGAAATATTTTTCATCACAATTATAACAAAGGCCTTTGAGTTGGCGTTCAACCATTTCATCCCTGGTCAATTTTTGGATCTT
Organism: Picea sitchensis; assembly: GCA_010110895.2. Classification (NCBI taxonomy): domain Eukaryota; kingdom Viridiplantae; phylum Streptophyta; class Pinopsida; order Pinales; family Pinaceae; genus Picea; species Picea sitchensis. Next base: position 311,595 of record SNQJ01S0006795.1, on the reverse strand, counting down.
TAATGGGGCGGAGGGAGTAGTGGGAGTGACGGGTTTAGGGTGAGGGATCAAGGAGGGTTTTTGGTTTTGAGATGATACAACCTGTTGTGCTTCTTTATCTCTTTTAGTAGCCTCCACCCAAGTTGAGGGTCGATCCATGAGGACATGGGCCCGAATATCCTCCTTGAGGCCACTGATATCCTCCTTGAGGCCATTGATAAAACACTCTCGAAAGAAAGCATCAGTCATGCCCTATGTTCGAAAAACCAGGCGCTCAAAGGCATCTATGAAGTCTTCTACTATTCCGGATTGTTTCAACTTTGTCAAACAACCCAAATGGTTGGTGTCTGTGTCAAAGTGTTCATAAAGATCAGTCAAAAATTGGGTCCAAGCAATATACCCTTGACGGGAAGTTTTTCTCCATTGTCACCATTGCCAACGTTCTTGATCTAGATGGAGAAAACCATACCAGAGTTTGGCCAAGTCATCTGTGATGCTGTATAAAGAGAAATAATGTTCCATTTGGGTTACCCAACTAGTGGGGTCCGAGCCATCAAATTTGGTCACATCCACCCATGGAAGGTGTAGGTCACGTTGAAAGTGTTGGTGCTGAAAGGTATGGGAATGGGAGGAATGTTCGCCTTCGGTCTTTGGAGGTGCTTCAAAGAAATGGTCATCTGTAGGGATCTTCAGTTTGGTGCAGAGGGATGCAAAGAAAGATTCAAGCTGGGTGGTCAGTTCTTGTTTGACTTCCTCCATTGAGGACTGCATGGTTGTATTGATGGATGAATCGATGGAGGCAACAATAGCACTAAGTTGTTTCACTTCTTTTTGGGTCTCGAGGAAACTAGATTGCAAGGTGTTGAATCGAGTTTCTAGATCTTGGCTACGGGTATGGGCCATGAGGATGGGTGAAATGAAAAGGGTTGGGCAGGGTCAAAAGTTTTACCTAAAAATGATATGGATGAATGTGATAAGGGCAGAGAGATGAATCCAATGGAATAGGTCTCAAATAATGGTGAACAAATTTCCAGACTTTTTTTTTTTTTTACACCTGTGGAGTTATACTCTGGTCTGAAGAATACTGCGGTGATGAAATCCCCAAATGCTTAACCAGAAAGAAATGTGTATTTACTTGGAAACCCGAACACAGTTGCACGACAATAGATCTGGTCTGTTTTAATTTGTTTATGTTTCTGTCCCCCAAGGGTTAGGTATTCAAGGGTTCTACAGACAAGGGTTTTCCCTGTGCTATAGCTCTCTGATATATGTGCAAGGTCCAACAATAGTACTTGACCTAATATCTCAGGGCACTTACTAAGGAGGATATACCGTACCCTTATTCGTACTACCCGAATACCCAGGTACTAGAGAGTATCTTCCCGAGTGTTGTTCTCGGTGACACTATAGCAGTTCGACAGTCGATAGGTTTATCTAAAGAGGGCTTAAGGAAATCTAGGTCGATCCGTACACAGGTGTTGTCTGATGCACTACCACTCGAAAGGGTACCAACAAGGGTTACAAGGGTGGCCAACAAATGTATTTCCTGTGTATATGAATCCCTCAACCACGGGTTTATGCGTGTAACGAAAGATCTCTGTGGCTTAAAGATGTTGGAATATGTCTCTACCCTGAAGAAAAAAAAATCCCACAATTTCTGCCAAGGAAAGTGCTTTGATACCACTTGCAAGATACCAGATATAATAAATATGCAGAACATAAATAAAATGCTAGAAATGGTAGAATAACAGTAATATATCCAACATAATCTCCACAATAACACAAAAATGATATAAGAACAACAACATAAATATCACGTTGATTCATAAAGCAATGTTCACAGGCCTCTTTGAGGGGGCAACCTCCAATCGAGCAACTCTCTGTTACAATAATCTCCAAGCTAGGGTTTTCATACCCTCGACCCTTATTTATACTAAATATGTCTATCAAGAGAAGCATCTAGAGGAATATCCTTCTAGAAGCGGAAGCTTCTATTAGGTCTTCTTACATCCGTGTTATTCTATTTTATTGAAAGGTCTTATTAATATTGACCTTTATTACATCCAAATATATTGATCTACCTGTGTGCAGGTTAGGACCCTAACAAATAGAGAAAGATATGTTATTGCTATGCATAGAAAGAATTTTTGGACTAATAAGTGGATGCAGAAACCTACAAAGAATTTTTGTAGATTGCAGGTCCATCAATGTGATCCTAGTGCATAGTACAGGAGAGGCTGGGGATCATTTAAAAGAAAGAGAGGATTAACACTGTGTTATAATTGCAGAAGATCAGGACATCTTTCTAAGGAATGCCCTGGTACAGGTCCTATTTGTCTTTGTTGTAAATCTATTGGTCATGAGGTTGAGGATTGCCCAAGAATGATTGATAAAGTTGAAAAGATGAATACGAGACAAGAAAACTATAAAGAAGGTCAAAAGACTAAGGATATGTTAAAGAATCATAAATAAAAAGAATCAGAGACTATGTTATTACAGTTGAAAGAAACAATGAATGATCACAGAGACATCATTTTAACATAGATCTTGAAAGAAAAACAATGCACAGTTACAAGAATATAAGACTTTGACATAAACTATGTATTGGATGAAGAAACACACGTGAACATTATGCTAGAAAGCACTTGGGAAATTTTGGGAAAGCTTGCTATGGTACCTTCATTTGGAAGGATAGGCTTGTTTAAAGGAAAGATGATAACCCTATGTGGAAGAGTTACTAATGTACCTATGATTTCTCATGAAACATCGACTGAAGAAGAATTTGAAGTCATTAAACTTTTTGAGAACAACGTCGCCTTTCTACTTTTGTTAGGAAAGACTTGGATTGAGAAGGATCAGATCAGAAGGAAAGTAGAGGAGGAAGTTATAGAAAAGAAAAGGAAAGAACTAAGGGATCTCATATCCTGAATAATAGATCGACTAATAGAATAACGAGAAGTTGAGTTGAAGTAGCAGAATGAAAGAGAAGTATTTGTCAAAGTTGAAAGAACACAAAAAGATTTGAAGGACCTATCCATGCAAGAAGAAAGTATGTCCACCCAGGACCTAGTAAGCAAAGAGGTATTACCTTTAAAACCTTTGAAAGAACATTAGCAGCACGAAGTCACTATGATAAGAAAATATAAGAATGGAAAGAGGAATCCAGAGAATCATATCACATGAAATAAGGCTAGGAAGCTCAATAAGAAGAAAGCCAAGTTAGAAAAACTATAAGAAGCCACAAATAACAAAAGGAAGACTTCACAGGAGTTAGATCTGTAGAACTCGAACCTCGTCGGAATAATAGAACCACACAGAATGGGACTTCGCCATGATGAAGCTATATGACCGTTGGAGGCACCCCGACCATTAGAATAACACTCCAGAACGACTAGAAACACAGGTATTGACGAAAATACCACCATTGGACTGTTGGGACCACACCATAACAGACTGATCTGCATTGATTAATGCATTCCTTCTCATTGGAGGAATCCATAATGACGCTTTCTTATTTGACCCGTCGGACGCTGCGCCAGAACCACTTTTTTCCACCCATGAATTTTCGAGCTAACAAAGAATCGATTGCATATAACGTTGTGATTTCTAGAACTCACCATATGTTTGATTACCTCACTTGTACGTTTGCCTACCTGATATATTTGGTTACAAGTGTGAATTTTGGGCGAAGCTAGCACATTAGAGAAGTTTGTGGAGGATATTCTCATGGAGCTCATGGATAAGAAATTTATGTCTGTAGGAATACATGCGTCTTCGATTGGAGGATTGCAAGCATCCCCCTCGACTAAACGTCACTCTAGCCATACTAGGGAGAAGCAAATCAATCACTGTGATGATGTGGCTAACGTGAAATAGATCCCTTCGGTCTTGTCATATTATATACCGCCCTTGGCTAGCACAATTAATCGTGACAGTATCCTATATGAATTTGAGTACACGTTGATCACTGCGTACATCCTGAAGGGGATACACATAGTTGGAACACAGTTAGGATAGGTCCCAGCTTTGAAGAACAATGAATTTAACCTCGGAGACAGGAAGAACTATGTGATGCTCACACCGCATTGGTATTTGATGAAGACGACTCAAAAGAAGCTGCGCATAGTCTCCTAGCCATGGATTAAGGAGCTCGCGCAATCAACGATACTGAACGTGATGAATATCACTCACTTTGGTCGACATCAGGAGGTTAACTCTTGTGTGAAACTCCTCCTGTCGTGCTATCACATAGGATATCTATAGCTCGACAAGCGTGTTACTATGGATCCGATGTTGATCCACCTCATCACATGACTGAGCATGCAGGGACTGGACCCTCAACAGTTCTACCCAGGGAAGACTTCAGATCGCTCCCGGGAACAACGCATAAAGGAGGATTATGGCGATGTAGAAAATGGAAAGGGAGGATACAAGGTAGCTTCCATCTAGGATGGTACAGTGTGCCTAGCTTGTCATCTTATAGCTGGAAAGCTCATTAGAAAAAACCATCTAACACAGGTCGCTGGATTCGTAGTATACCTCGCAGGGAAGTGTGTAGAAGGAATGAAAATGATATGGGCGAGTTACCTCATCAACGAGATGGAGAGAGACTGTTGTGAAGTGAAATATCAGGGATATGAATTCCATTTCAGTTGGTTACTGGTACTAATTGCATTTGTCTCTTGGCAGATGCCAGAAGGAGTGACATTTCCAGAAGTTGAGCCATCGGAGCCGTTGGCCGCCAAGGTTCTCCACCTTGTGGTATACAAATGATATGTCGAAGTAGTGGCAGTCAAACACTGTCTTCCATGCTTAATACCAGTAGTTGAAGCATGCTATTAAGGCATTTCCATGAATGACACCGAACACATTGCACCAGTAGAGACCGATAGCGAAGTTCCATGTAGATCAACACTTTAATCACTGCGCATAGGGATGAGAGTAAGGAGGAGTTATAGTCCTATTATAAGCTGACAGACGAAGGCATGGAAGAGATCACCAAAGAATGTCCAAAAGAGTTCCTTGTACCAGTGGAATATGTAGAACTCTTCGACCCCGATGTTATCACTGAAATTTCGTCCACAAATGGTTACAGGAAACCAGCAGCTTCAAAGAGTTATGAGTTCACCCATGGACCAAAAGTACCACAAAAGCATTTCCAAAATGTCTAAAACTATACAACCAGTGATAAAATTAAGGTGCATTGTGACTACACAGGGCGCGCGTGCACATGCGCAAACCAGAAATGCACGAAAAGCGCACATGCACACGATGCGCGACTGTGGTCGCTAAAAGCCGCACACACATGAGAACGATGCATTTATGAGATTGGTAGGCCTCCCACCCACTTCTGGTTCAACTTCCAAGTTGATTTGACATCCAAATCTTGACTGGATCTGACTGGGTGGCTGGTCAAAGACCTAAAAATGCCCTAAACAACCCCTTTTCACACTAAAAGTTGGTTGCACAATACCTCAAAGTGATGCTATAAAACAAGGCCATGGGTGCACTACATTTTCAAGGAATTAATTTGCAAGGTTATGCTGCTGCTATTCTCTTGGGGAATCCTCTTTCCTCATCAAGAGTATATTAACATCATTACATTAGGAAATCCATCTCACCTCTTGAGTGGATTAGATTGGGATTCTTTCACCATTTCTTTCAAAGTTGTAAGAAGAGCTTAGTTGTGGGGGTCCAAGAGCCCTCCCTTGGAGGAAGAAGGGACCCAAAGTCCTCTTTCTTCTTGGTTTTTTCCTTCACTAATATAATCCTTGCCATTGGTGAGATGAGTCTTATTGGTTTTTTGTTCTTATGTCCTTATGCTCAATAGTTTAGTTGTTCTTTTATTTCTTAGTTTAATTCTTATCTTGTTCTTTTATGTTTCTTTTTCTAACTCTTTCCTTTACAGCTGTCTTTCTTAGCTAACCCAACTAAACTTGTAAGAACCTCTGTTTTTCTCATTTAGGTGACAAAAGAGGCACAACAGATTGGCGACTCCAGTGGGAAAGGTATCAATTTCCTACCACATTTGGGTTTTTCTAGATCTTCTTTTGGTTTATTTAACCTGCAGGTACCTTAACCGGTCCAAGCCGATCTGCAAAACATCCAATTCAAAGCTGAATTGAGAGAATTCCATCCGAAATTTTCTTCATGGTCGTGTGTTAGTTGTGCGTGGGTTTATTGGCCCACATTCGTGCATTGTGTGCACGTGCGCCAAAATTATTGTGTTGTTCTGTGCACCTGCGCCCAAAAGTCTATTTCGGTTTGTGCACATGCACTCAGTGAACCTCTGTCTACTCTGAGACCCATGCACCTGCGCAGAAAAATACACATTGTAAGGTTGTTTGTGATTTGGGGAAGGCCCCTAGCCTTCTTAAAAATGATTTCATGCATGTTGTAATCTGCACCACACTTAGTTCCCTCTCCATATAAAGGGATTAGTCAAAACACATAGGCACTTAGGGGGTTTAAAATCATTATTTC
>SNQJ01S0006795.1:276946-291697 GCA_010110895.2 Picea sitchensis | reverse complement strand
AATGGGATATGATGTATACGTGAGGTTTGGGTGGGTAGACTTAGGGTAGTGTTAGTTTTTATGTTTTTTAATTTTTGTTTCATTTTCTTTTTAATTTTCTGTTTGTTTTATTTGTTTTTAGATCGTTTTCTTTTAATATATGTTTTTTGTATTTTATATTTTTAATTCTTATATTTAATGTTTTATTATGTGTTTGTTTACGTGTTGTTTTTTTATTTAATTGTTTTATGTTTTATTTAATATTTTGTTTTTTATTCTTTTTAATTTATATTTGTTTTATTATATTTTGTATTTTAACTTTTTTTGTTTTATTATTTGTTTTTAATGTATATGTTTTATTTAATGTCTAATTAATAAACACTAACCTAATTGCTAATGTAACCACTAACTTAATTATTAATTAATTAATTAATAATTAGTCTAACATATTTTAATTAAACTAGTTATACTAATTTTATTACTAACGTTATTAATCTATCGTTTATTGTTCGTTTTAGCCTAAGTTTGTTTATGCGTGGATGAGCGGCGAGTGAGGCGTACTCAACGAGACAAAAGGACAAGGGAGTGAGGGCACAGAGTGGATGAAAGATGCAGCAGGGTGATGGAGGATCGAGCGAAATGAATGGAGGGGAGAAACAAAATCAACTGAGCTAGACTTCTTCATCACGAGAGAAAGCCAAATCAACAGTCGAAGAATCGAGTTACATATGATTATAGGTCCCCAACACCACCATCAATGAGGCAACAATGGGTGATTTTATCCATGATCTTTACAGAGATACAAAAAGGGGGGTTTTTTACAGGGTATCTGAAGTTATGTACACCTACTTTATTTACAAAAGAATCCTCTTCATCTACCTCTTTGGAAAGATTGGCTACAACAGAAGCTTTTCCTTCCATGAATTGTTTTAGATGCATCTGTTGTTCAAGGATGACAACCATGTCTAGGAGGGTTTCATGTACTTTGATGTTAGCCAATTGATTCAAGATATTGTATTTGGAAGAGGGGGGAGGAGGAGTGATTCCTTGACTCTTAGGAATTTTGGGAACCTGGGACGTAGCAGTGGTTGAAGATAAACTCGAGCTAGAAGAACTGTGAGGAGAGTCAAATTTGCCTTTTGGGGCATAGGCTTTGTTCCTATTATTGATGACCATGACATCTTCTGGCTCGGAAAAACCAAGGAAAACGATAGTAGCTTTTAGTATTTTACCAAAGATCTTGTCTTTGGCACTCTTCCTTACCTCACATGTGGTCTCTTCATGGTGTTCCTTGCAAATGTTAAACCAACTCCAAGGCAGGATAGATTTGGGCTGAAAATTGTTTTCAACTGGATTTCTAAAAGGGGGTGTAGAAGAGAATGAATATCCAGGGGTGAGAGAGGAGACAGTACCTTTCTGCTCAAAATATATCATACGATTGTTCATATCTTGCACCAGCTGTAATAGAGCAGACATATCCGTATGTCTAACTAATTCTCCCTGGGGTAGACCAGTTCGTTCAAGTTGTTCCTCATACTCTGAGCAAGTGTGCAGGGCGGAACCGATATTTTCAATGGCCTTTTCCTAAACCCTATGATGGTAGGGATAAGGCAATGCATTGTAGTAATGCATGAAAGTGGCTTGGTTCTGAGGGAGGATAAGTTGGGGGATTCGATTATACAACTTGGTGAAATGCAAGTTGAAAGACTTGATGGTCTCACCATCTTTGTAAGTGACGTTATTGTATTCCTTTAGCTTCTCAGCAGGGCTTTTGGATTGCCCATAAGTGGATCAAAACCAATAAATCAACTCCTCCCAAGTAGACAGGATCTTAGAAGGAAGGTCGAAAAATTCGTCCGCAGCCTTTCCTTCCAAGGAATTGACGAACAAGTGCATGCAGGTGTCATTGTCGTTAGCCCCTATGTTATGACAAGCATTAAAAAATTCCACTAGGTGCTCATTGGTACTGACAGTGTTATTTCCTGAAAACTTAGGTAGATGTTCTTTAAACTTCGGAAGTGGGTGAGTAGCAGGTGCTAGGTTAAGAGGAGAGGACACATACCATGGTGTGGTTTTCACGTCTTCTTTGAACTGAAAAAGCCCATACTTTTTAATGACTTTGGTGGGGTTTGTACTAGATTGGACAGGGATATGGTGGTTGTACAAGCTATCAATCACTGATGACGATGAATATTGGGAATATGGAGCACTTCGAGTGCCACTAGATCCACCACTAGATTCCATATTATGGATGATAGCTGAGGGAAAGAAAGACGAGATAGATGAATTAGATAAATTTCTCCTTAGAGAACTTTGTTGGGAAGATAACACAATGTTTATTCTTCCTATTTCAGCAATAGGATTGATTTTAGGTGACAAGCCTCTTCTTCTTCTAGAAGCACTAGAATAGAAGGACATGAAAGAAAGGCCAAAACTGAAGAAACAAAAAGGTTACTATTGATTTCTAGGTTACCTACATCTAGCTTCCAATTGTTCTTGAATAATAATATCTCTTTCAATTGCTGCCCAAGAATGGTTAAGCTTAGCACGGGTCCTAGAAGTGTCTAAAATAATATGAAACAGGTTCAAAGAAATGTTGGTCTGGTCTTGGATATCAGGCTCAAGATTGGGCTGTCTTGCAACATGAATAATCATGAATAGAAAAACAATCAAGGAATCAAAATCAGAAAAAGAAACATGTATCGATGAAAATCGAGTATAAAATTTAACCAGAGAGATATATCGAAGATCTCCCTAGTATGGCCGCCAAATAAATGTTGAGGAAAAGATATGAATTGATCTTACTCAAGCATTTTCAGACTTTACTTGGCTAAAGCAAAGTAGACGGGAATATCACCCAATGTTTATAACCAACAAAAATAACATCCTAACATCACAAGTATTAATTACGAGTGCTTAGGCTAGTCTTTTATCAACAAAAATCTTGCAAGAAATTCAATTTTTATGTAATTTTCTGAATATATCAGTTGTTGAAATAAATGTAAGAATAGAAGAAAAGACACCAAGATGATAATCAAGATATATGAGAAATAAAGAAATCCTTTATTTCATTCCAATTCACCAAAGATTCATTGTCTTTACAAAACTTCACACAAAAATCTTGGACTAAAGTCAAACTTAGAAATCCTCGATGGAACATACAAAAGGACTTCTGACATAAAACCAAAACTGAACTCTAAAAGTTGGATCAGCTTGCCATAGATTGTTGCCCACTCGACTCTGCACAATAGCCTTTATCAGTCATGAAAATTAATTCAAAAACAGACAAGTCTACACAGACTATCAAAGATAGATCAATAGCTTTGAAGAACAAGTGTCTGAATGATTTGATCCAGCCCTGAATATTGTTGTCTACAATAAGACCTTGCTATCAAAAAAGATAATTAGGCTATGATGAATATATGAATGAATGAAAACTGAACTATCTTAACATAAACTCAAAGAGAAAACCTTAGCATGCCTTGTGCTTCTATCCCCCTTGTTCCTCCCTTTCCTCTTGCCTTTAACAAATTAGAATTGGTTGAATTAGTTGAACCAACTCATTAGTTAAGCTAACTAAAGACTCAACTAACTCTAGTTAGGGGGGAAAATAATAATCATAATAAGGGTCATAATTAAATAATAACTAGTAGGTGGGACCCCTTGTGACTCCCTTTAGTTCATAGCCATCATAATAATTATAACATAACCATTAGTTAAGCAAAACACACTTCCTTGTGTCTCCCATCAACATATTTACTTTTGGAAATTTTAGCTCATGAAATTTGAAATTATTTCAAAAATAATACTCATATATTCAAAATAAAACATGCTGTCTAAAATCCCTAAAGTCAATATGTCATTACGGGGTTTGGAAAGGAGGCCTTTTAGGCCTAGGTCGGACTATTTCCTGCCCAATCCAATCAAAGAATTCTGCATGAAACATCTGGCCAAGCTCTTCGACTAGAAAACTCATCCTGCATGTGTAATCGATTAGAAAATAGTCTTTAAATAGCCATGCATGACAAATCTTAAATATATGAAATAGATTTGGCTCAGAATGTATTAGGCTCATGCAATCCAATCCATACAAATTGTTTCAATGTTAATCAACGAGTAGGGGGGGTGAAAAATGTTCAGGGATACATGAGGGGTTTTTAATTAGTGAAAATATGATAAAATGAAAGGGAGAGATATGGTCACTTCTCAATGATAACAAAAATAAATTGTAAGCAAACCAATAAACCTCACTACAATCCACATAGAATTTTTCCACTTTTATCCAATCTAACATATAATTTCCCTTGACTGTAATCAATCTCAGAACAGAGGGTGAGAAAATGAATATGGGATATTTGAAGGGTTTGTAATTAGCGAAAAATGAGATAATGAGAGGGGAGAAGAAAAGCGATTACTATTCATGGGACTAATCAAGTAATCTATAAAACATTATGTAGTAAGAAAGATGCACCAACCAACAATCATCATGACTAAAATAATTACTGTGTACTTAGCTAGTTCATTGTCCAATAATAAAATATCCAACACAATGCCATCATTAAAGGTAAGTATTTCACACAATTTGTAAGAGGTTGTGTTCCCTTTATTCGCACATTCTTCATTTTATAACTATCAACAACAACACTCATTTCCAATCTATAATCATTAACATCCACCACTGCCATACATTTCTTAAATCCACATCTATATTAAAAATAATGTCTCCAAAATAATAATGAAGTCATTATTAATGCAATAGAGTCCATCAGAAATGAAATGATGTTTGTTCACATATATATATGAAGTAAAATAACCAAATTTCCACGCCTGAAATGACAATTTATTATGTAACCAACAGTCATCATTTAGACACAAACTATGCAGAAGTAAATTTCTGAAACCATGTAACCATGCCACTGTAAAACAAAAAATCTCAATGAGACTTAAAATCCGAGCCAAATATCCAACACCACTATCATCAATAGTGATCAATTGCAATAAATAACGCACTTAAAACTCAGTGGGAATCACATAGCATAAAAATAAGTCATCCATATTTTGCACAGTGTAATATTTCCAGTAATTGCGCAACAACATATGACCACGACCTAACTCAAAACATCATTCTGGGCTATTTATTAAGTTGCCTGTGAGTGACCAGGCCATGCATCCTCAATCTTATTCTACCAACAACAAAAAACGCAGTAAATATATCCAGTCCAATAATTTACTTTGAAAAACATCATCTACAGGACGCGACCTGTGTGAGCGACCCTGAGCATTCGTGACTAATGTCAACCATCAACCAAATCACCATAAGTGAAAAACTATTGAATGTACATTCACCAATAATTCGCCATTGTGGTAAGAAAAACCAATCAACCGAACAATCCGTGGTAACTGTGTATACCCACGCACCCAATCGAAAAGGGTAGGGGCCCTTCCATTAAAAACAACTGAGTTCTTTGACATCAGGCTGGTGTTGTGACTTTTTAGAAGTAAAAATTGGCAATGCAATGCCCACGCTATTATCTCAGAGGCAGTGACGAAAATTCATACCAGCCGACTGCTATACGACCAATGGGTGAACCCGCATTCGAAGTAATAGACCACAATAATCTTAACAGGCTTGAGAGACTCCCTATGCAACTCCATTCTAGAGGGTTAAGGGTTTTCACAGTAGCGATCACAGGAGGAAAGGCACCAACTATAGTGAAACTTCGAAGCTAAATTCATATGCACAAGGAGGACTATGACACTTGTGAATGGGAGGTAGTTCCTTAACAGGGCCAAACAAGAAAACAAGGCTCTAGTTAAACCCAAGAATCACAAAGCCAAGAATCACGAAGACAACCATCCAAAAAACCCTTTAACAAAACATAGTGGTAACAAAAGCTATTACCCAGGGAGACCACCAACTTTGATGAACTCAAAAACCATTATAAGAAGAACCATCCATTTTCCATTCAAAACCAAAATTCCACACAGTTGTAGCACTTTGGACAAACAAAAACCCACACAACTGAGACAAAAACATTTCATAACCAGAGTGAAATCAAGAATGGCTGAAAGAGACATACCTGTTAATCGAAAACCTTAAGACGAGAGGTGGTCGAGCGGTTTCACCCTGCTAAAAATCCAGAGCGTGAACACAATAGCCAGATCAAATAATAGTCTGATTAGGGTGGAGGCCAACGGGAAGGGTAAAGGTGACGTGCATTAAATGCACGTCTTCTCCACCCATATCTCATTTATTCCACAGTACATGCTGACGATCCACCATTAACACCATTAATCAATCCATGCATCGAGAATATCAACCATTTAAACCATATCATAATCCAAGTTCCACATAACAATTCAACCATTAGTGTGGTTACCTTGCCAAATGTGCCACCAATGTTCATATCCCCAATATAACTCAAATAAATCACTTGACCACTATACAATATAAACGATCATGTATAGAATCATCACCAATAACATGATCAGCATCAATCCGAACCATATCATAATCACCAAAAAAATTGCTAATTCATTACTCGCATGAGCCACCAACGTTTATTACATATGTATATCATCTACCAGTTCCATTAACCAATGCACAACCATTGTATTATTACCTTGCCAAAATGCGCCACCAAAATTTCCACCATATGCATATATATAAAAAATGTAATTTAACAATTTTTCATAGCCATTTTCTTGTTAGCTAGGACTTAACCACTATCAACAAGTATTTTCATGCATATAGTATCGCAGAGCTAGGTCTCTTTTGCATTAGATATAGTATTTTTCTTTTCCTCAAAATTCATTTCTACAATTTTCACTAACATTTTTGTTGTGCAGGTGTGAGAAGAACAAATACCATAAATGAATAGCAAGTTGTAGTATCATGAAGTAACAACATCTCAAGGCTTAACTCATATCAATGACAACCATATTCTCATCAGCCATGCAAACCTTTGTAGCACCTCATCATAACATTGAAAATGAACATATATGATATTCAAAAGATCAAGGGGATCCCACCTACTAGCATTATTTAGTCTTATATAATAATAGGCTTTAGCAACACTTTGCGGGAGAAATTACTTTGGTGTTTTCAATCGTCAACACGCAGCTCGACTTGATAGCTTGTTGTATCCCCTTCAGCTCCACCTTGATTTTGTCATACATCGTCTCCTACTTTTCTTCATGTCATTGAAAGAGATCCTATGAAGCATCTTCTATGGCTGCGATGATGAGATCAACATCATCCACTATGAGCACATTCTGCGACTGAGGTTTATTGGCTCAGGTCTTCTTCCGTGCTGAGGTTTTCTGCATAGAAACCTTCCTTTTCTTTGATGTCTCAGAATCTGTCATGGGATCCTTTGGTGGTGTCACTTCACCCTTTTCTTGCTTGTCTTCTTCCCCTTCCTCCTCTTGGTTTACTTCATCACCTCCTCCTCCTCCAGGTGAATCAGACATAGTTTCCTCTGATGCGTTGCTTATCTCCTGCACTTTTTCCTTTTTCTTCTTTTTCTTAACGCTACTTGGTCCATCATACTCCATTCGGGTGACCAAAGGACTTTTGATGATGTTGGGGTCGGAGAGTTCTGCATCTTCGACCGGTACAAGGAATTCAGCTAGCCATTCCTTGGTTATCTCCTCCATGTCTTCATCAATCAATTTGTTGTAGGATTACAACTCCTCCTTTCTTTCGTCTCTACGCGCAGTGATGTATATGAAGTGGCGGTCTACGCAGAACTTTTCTATTGGCCTGTAAGTATGCACGGTGTTTGGAGTGATTCAAGGGAATGAATCAATGGCGCATGTGAGCTGTAGGTAGTAAGTGTGGAACGCCACATTTGATTTCCATTATTTCACCATGTCACTTGTGTACCACAAGGTGGTGAACCTCACAGCCAGTGGCTCTGAAGGCTCAACTTCAAGGAATGTTTCTCCCTCTGACATCTCCCAAGCAACAAATGATATTAAGATCAACAGCCAACTAAAGTGAAACTCGTAGCCTTGGTCTCGTGCTTCGCGGAATTCTTTCTCCAACTCATTGACGAGGCAGCTCACCCAGTTCATCTGGATGCCCTCAATGCACTTCCCTTCTAGGTCGACTACGAACCTCGTGACTTGTGTCAGTTGGTTCTTCCTGACGAGCTTTCTAGCGATCAGTTGACAAGCTAGGCGCACTGCATGTAATATCTCTAAGGCCGAACCCAATTGTAAATGTAAATGAAAATGTACTTAAGCTGGTGAGCTATCTGACATCATTTTGTATGCACCTTTCATGGCATAGTGCATGCATGTACTGCGCAGTGAAATGATGAAGTGTTCACATTCCAGGATATCGCGTGCAACATCTTAAGTGTGCGCGATTGTGAGGCCAGCGAGCCTTTGTGTATATGCTATTTTTTATAGGTTGGTGAGCCAGTTATTATAAGCTAGGATGCTTATGTTTTGATTAGGCCAGAGAGCCTAGATGTTAAAGGCCAGTGCACATGTTTTTGTATATGTCACATAATCAATATAAAATACATCGTTGTGCGTAGACCGACCATGATAAAAGAGATGGGAGACTAAAATCCACCAGTTAGGGAAAGGGAGGGCCAAAAGTTAAGGAAAGGGGCTAAGCTAGGGAGATTAAGCCAAAAAGGAATAATATATTAATATTTATTAAAGTATAAAGTATGGATAATTATTTGATCCTAAGTTGGGGACAAGTGGGCCAAAGTAGCTCCCAACATGATAAGTGTCAAGTTGGGGACAGGCATACATATTGTTTGGACTTAGTTCATTTTAGGATCTCTTCCATCATTCAGTCATCTAGTCAATCACCCATGAGTATGCACACACCCATTGAGCTATCTTTCGTACCATCATCATTGTACCTGAACCTGAATCCATAGTCATTTTGTGTTGGTGTACCTGGTTAGCTTGGGAGCTGGACTGAAGAAGCAGGTTGTCAGGCCCATGGGATATTGAAGAGGCGAGTTGTCAGGCCCATGAGCAATTCTATGGGTGAGATAATTGTTGGGAATTGATTTCCTAAAGGTGCTAAACTGCAGCTACAGTGCTCCGAGACTTCCTGTTCAGCTTTTTACTGAAGCCCAAAAGGGAAGTGGGGCAGCCGAAGGACTGTTGAGCAGAGAAGGGGAACACTTCCTTAGTGGGACAGGCATGTGGGGAATGAGGGACTGTAGGTTGTTAGTTTGAGGGAGCACCTATGACTGAGTCTTTCCTGTTGTCTATGAGCCTTTAGCTTGGATAGGAATCCCTTTACCTAGGTGGAGTTTAGTCCCAGCTCGGGGGTGACACAATGTTGAGAGTGACGAACCGTGTGGTCTAAGGCTGGGAGGTTTGTGGAAGGCCTACACATAGTTGGTGACATTCTTACCAAGATAAGTTCCAATTGTGTGATAAATTTACATGTTGCATTGTTATTTACATGCTTATTTTTATGGCTTATCATATGTGCGGTTATAACTGTGTTTGTTTTTTTATGGGTATTTCCTATATATGTTGCATGTATATGTTTACTATTATTTCAGTGTGAATACATGTATTTACAATGGTATTTGTATGTTTACATTTTATATATAATGCTTCCGCAAGAGTTCTGTGTGTATATATTTTAGTTGCATGCAATTTGAAAAATTTATGTGGCATAGCTCAGTTGGATTCTAGGTATGTTATAGTTTGTTCCACAGAGAGAACAGTAAGAGTTCTATGGCGTAGCACGGAAAATTGGTATCAAAGCTTCAGTTTTCAACACTGAGCCTGGATGGGCCGAGAAAGTTGGGTTGAAGTGAAATGTCACAGAGGATTTATTTTGAAGTGGCCAAAATTCAGTTTGTAGAGCGTCCATGGTAAAAGTAACAACAACTAGGCAGAATTGGGGAAAAGCCGCAATTTCTGTTGTTACATTCATGAGAAAATGGAGAAATTCGGCCAAGTGATCAGACAATCCTGATTTAATATATGTTCTACCAAATTCGGATCTAGAATGGGCCGAATTTGAAGTTACAGTGAAACCATGAAAGATGGAGCGAGTTTAGTGGTTAAAATTCTCAATTCACGAATTGATTTTGGATAAATTCATTCCAGAAATGTCAAGTTACAATGATTTGTTGTTGCAGAGTTTAAACTGGTGTTATCGAGGTGAAATTGATCAAATTTCATGGTTGCAAAATGTCAATGGTAAATGGGGGAAAAATTTAAGCCAAAAGCCACAATTTCTGCAGCGGAATTCACAAGGAATTGATGTGCATAAAAATGAATGTGCACAGGTGGGAGCACTAAAAATGCATGATGCATAATGAAAATCTTGTGATAGTTAAAATTCAGCACTGCATGGCAAGCTATTGGCATGCTGGTGCGCACGCTAAATTTTTTTGTCGTGCGGAAAAGTGTTAGTGTGCAGGTGTGCGCACTAAATTTTGGTGTTGCGTGGAAAAATGTTAGTGTGCAGGTGTGCACACTAAATTTTGGTGTCGCACGGAAAAATGTTGGTGTACAAGAGCACGCACTAAATTTAGCATTGTGCGGTGTGCACACACATAATAATGACGTGCGTGGTGTGCGCAGTGTTGGTAGAGCACAGGGGAGTTTTGTTGGTGCACGCGCAATGTGGGTATATGTTGTCGCGCGACAATTTAGTTAGTGGTACATGTAGAGTTTTGGTGCGCGGTGGAGACGTACTAAACTATGGCATGGTGCAACACATAGAGTATAATGTGCATGGAATATCATCGCGCGATACAAAAAATGCGTGCAACAGGTAATAGTTCAAGAACCAATATGTGCGCGGTGAATATTGGCGCGCGACACAAAAGTAGTGCGCAAGTTTTTGGCGCGACGAAGAAGTGATGCACAGTGGTTATAGGTGCGCAAAGAATGATTTACCTTGTGGTGTTGTTGCACATGCTATATATGTGTGTATAGGTAGAATTTTGTGCATGTGAATCCATTTGGAAGGTGAACAACAACAGAAAACCAATGATTTTCTGTGACGTTTTATATCATTTGAACATCATCTTTTTGCAGCTAGTTTTTGAGGCCCTTAAGAGCGTTTTTAGCAACTCAAAAACCACTAGACATAGGTGTACCAAAGGTACACTTTGTCTCTACAGCTCAAATACAATATCTCTGAGAGAGATTTCTAATGGTGTAAATTGTTCTTCAAACGAAGCATTTTTTAGAAAGTTACAGCACAAACAGTGAAGGGTAAATTTTAAGACCCATCTAACTTCAAAGGGCCATAACTTTCTGCTCTTGAATCCGATTGAGGCACAAGAGTAGTCAATGGAAATATATTGAACCATAGAAGACATTATAAGAGATAAATTAAATTTCTGGGCATGTTAAAATTGTTTAATATGGAAAATAAGGTACCTGTAGCATGTTAGTTACAATATGGTATTTTGGCCTAGAACTTCAGCAGGCTGTAACTAGCAGCCAAGAACCTAGAAAGAGGTGAAACTTGGATAGTGTGTCCATAAGATGTATATTAAGAAACACAATTGAGATCCTACAAAAATTCCAATGGAATAGGTGCAAAAATGCATAATTATAGCGCAAAGTTGCGCCAAGTGGAAGTATGAACAGAAAAGTTAATGGGAAAATTTCAAATAGCCATAACTTTCTACTCAAGACTTAGAATTGAGCATGTGAGTAGGCATTGGAAAGGTATTGCATATAAGAATATAATTATCCACCCATAAAATTGATCCAGGCACTCAATTTTCTAGGAAATCAGAAGAGAGGATTCTGATATATTATAGAACCAAAATGGTTCATATTTCTTCATAAAATTATTGAAACAGTTAGCCTGATAAAGTTTTGTTGGCTGCACATTTTTGCAAAGTTAAAAACAACTAGATCAAATAAAGATCAGCGTAGATTCCATATTAATGGAAGAGGCACAGGGGACTTACAGTCAGAAAGATGAAATCAGAGGGATGGATGTCCATTTGGGCACTGAAGGAACAAACTCCAATGTGTTGGCATGTTTACAGGCAGGTGGGCTTGTCATTGATGGCAAGATCAGAGTATGCAGTGATGGAAAATTAGGGACAATGGAAACCCGGGGGGAGAAGCGACAGTGATCCTTGGATCCCATTGAGAATTCTCGATGAATGTCAGATCTAAGCCCGAGGTCCGACCGGCGTTGGATCCAGGAGAATTTGCACATTCTTTAAAGAGAAAGGTGAAGCGGGGTTATGAAATCCTGAAGGCAGGAGGATAGTTTCGGATACCAGGAGTTTGAAGAGTCAAGACTCTTCATCATCAAGAGTCCCAGAATCGCGAAATGCAAAACACCAAAATCCCGAAAGCAGCAGGATAGTTTCGGACACCGAGAGTTGGAAGAGTTGAGACTCTTCATCATCAGGAGTCCCAGAATTGCGAAATGTGAAACCCCAAAAATCCTGAAACAGGCACATCAACCGGAGTTTCGGATACCGGGAGTTGGAGGAGTCAAGAGTCGAGACTCTTCAACACAAGAGTCCCAAAGTGCCAAAATGAAAAACGCCGAAAATCCTGAAACAAGCACATCAACCGAAGTTTTGGATACCGGGAGTTGGAGGAGTCAAGAGTCGAGACTCTTCATCACAGGAGTCCCGAAGTCGCGAAATGCGAAACGCTGAAACACCTTTTTGTGTAGATTTTGGATACCGGGAGATGGAGCATCAAAACACTTCATCACAAAGAATGCTGGAATGCCGAAATGCCGAAATGCGAAAAACACCTTTCAGTGTTGGTTTCAGATACCGGGAGTTGGAGTGTCGAAACACTTTGCAACAAGAATGTTGAAATGATGAAAACGTCAAAATGTGTTTTCGAATAAGACTATGGTCACTTCCGGTGGTCACATCATCGAAGAGATGTAGAGAAGAGCTTGAAGAGACAAGCTCCATTTCGGAGTTTGGGACATGGAGAGTCGAGACAACTCATCACAGAATCCCCAAAACGCCAAATGCAAAATACATGTTCAGAATTGGCCCTTGGTCATAATCCATGGTCACATCGACGAAGGCTCAAGGGAGGAGGTAGAATGAAGCTAATCTCCATTTAGGAGATCGTGACTTGGAGAGTCGAGATGCCTCACCAAAGGGATGTCGAAAAGCCGAATGTTGGAATGTCGAAAAGCCGAAAGGTCGAATTGTGAAATGGTGAAATAAGCGCAAGACCCATCATTTATGATCGAACAGAGCAGGTTATTCGAGAATATGATCAAAGGTCTATTGTTTCTCTTCACAATTAATCAATCAGTGGTGATTCAGTTGTTGAAGCAGTCTTTGGAGGTTCGCAGTGTAACTGCTAGAAACCATTGATGGTTTCTGCCAGAGGACTCGAAGAGACTTCTGTGTGATTGCCAGAGGAGCTAAAGAGTCTCAAGGAATCTGCCAGTGGAATGAAGATTGTTTGTAGAGGCAATTGACAAATGGATGAGCGTTGAACCCTATAACTATAACAAAGAGGATGAGCTCGACTATGATAGAGAAGAAAAAGAGTCTCAACTGCTAGACAGGCTAAGGAATCTCAACATAACACCCAATGATGATGGACACATAGGTTTAACAGCCAGAGAAGCTGAAGAGTTGCAATGATGATCAGGCAGAGCACTCGACATGAAGAGCATGCAAAAACATTGCACATAGGGCATGCACAAGGTGGATAGAGACTATAAGAAGGCAGAAGAAAGAAGAGATGGTTGTTGTTGTTGAGAGGGATTCAGGAGTGTAGAAGGAGGAGTGTGCAACAGCTAAAGTACAGAGAAGAGGAATGGTGCATTGAATGGACATGGCGCATAGATCATAAAAGGCAGAAGCACAAAAAGCGCAAGGTTGTGTGCAGCAAGACAGTGAGACAATAAAGGAAGGTTGTGGTGCTCTTGTAGAGAAAAACAAAAGATCAAAAAGCGCAAGAAGATGCAGACAGAGAGACACTGATACAGGAGAGCAGAGCAGCATAGCAGAACAGTGATAAGTCTGGTAAGCCAATGATAAATATTGTATCACTGTGATAAATTTATATATAGCAAAGAATTATATTTCAGTGTGGTAGGGAGGTTCTAGGGAGGATTGTTGTCCTCAGAGGTTCAAGTGGGTGCTTGAACACAGGGAATTGTAGCTTCCATCTGGTTGCAGCCAGAGAAACCAGGGTGGTAGGGTGGTGCAAGGGAGAACTATTGTTCTTTGTTATACAGGTTGGTGCCTGTGTGACTGGAAGTTGGTGCTTCCATTCAGTCGGTGCTGGAATACTTAGGGAGTTGGTGCTTCCTTCTAGTGGGTGCTAGAGAAACCAAGGAGTTGGTGCTTTCTTCTAGTAGGTGCTAGAGAAAATAGAGAGTTTGCACTCTCAGCAAGTTGCAGCTTGCAAAACAAAGGTTGTAGCCTCATTATGAGTTGGTGCTCATAAGTATGATAATGTACAGAATGTAAAGATTACTTATCATATAAAGAAGAAGAGTCTTTTACCCTTTATGGGTTTCCTCAGGAAATATATGTCTCTATATATTTCATATGTGTGAATGATGTTGAATGTTCTATTGCTTACTTCCCTGCATTATTGTGATTGTCATTCAGTGATCTGCAAAGATTTTAAAATAAGCATAATTGTTTAAGCTCGGTAACAACTAATTCACCCCCCCTCTCAATTGTCCAACAATTGGTATCATAGATAGCCCCTTTTATCTAAGGGTATATCCTAGAGCTTAAACATGTCAAGCCATGAAGGAAATTCAACCAATAAGGCCCCTCTATTCAATGGAAC
>SNQJ01S0006795.1:192367-276896 GCA_010110895.2 Picea sitchensis | reverse complement strand
GGGACCCAAAGTCCTCTTTCTTCTTGGTGTTTTCTTTCACTAATATAATCCTTGCCATTGGTGACATGAGTCTTATTGGTTTTTTGTTCTTATGTCCTTATGCTCAATAGTTTAGTTGTTCTTTTATTTCTTAGTTTAATTATGAGCTTGTTCTTTTATGTTTCTTTTTCTAACCCTTTCCTTTATAGTTGTCTTGCTTAGCTAACCCAACTAAGCTTGTAAGCACCTCTGTTTTGCTCATTTAGGTGACAAAAGAGGCGCAACACCCGAAATCATTGAATGTCCCTTGGTCACCCAGGTTGAACATGATGGACGGACTAGCGAGAAGAAAACGAAGAAAAAGGAGGAAGTATAGAACATATAAACTAATGAGGAGGACAATGCCTCAGAGGAAAGTAGGCCTGAATCACCTACAGGAGGAGGAGGAGATGAAGTGAATCCATAAGAAGAAGGGGAATAAGGAGAAAAGTAAGACAAAGGTGAAGTTACAACACCGAAGGATCCCCCTACAGAGGCAGAAACATCAAAGAAAAGGAAGGTTTCTCCGCAGAAACCCTTAGCAAGAAATAAGACATGCTCCAATAAGCCTTAGTTGAAGAATGTGTTCATAGAGGATGATGTTGGTCTAATCATTGCAACAGTGGAAGACACTTCAGAGGATATCTTGTAGAGACATGGAGTGAAGCAGGAGACAATGTATGAAAGAATAAAGAAGGATCTGAAGGAGATATAACGGTCTATTCATTTGAGCCGTGTAGTACCTACTGCGCCTTCTTCATCGAATATTACAAAATTAGGGGATGAGCCCACCCAATTATGAAGACTAGTAGACGCAATAGAGGCTCGACTTCGTAGAGTCCATGAAGAAAAGGAATAGGCTACAAAAGCCTTGAAGCAAGAAAAGGAGGAGATATTAGAGCAACTATGAGTTGCACAGTCTTGCATAACCACCTACGAGAAGGAGAAAGATGAAATTCAAGCAATGTTCAAGGAGGAAAAAGAAAAAATGCAGAAAGAAAAATACCAGTTTCTCACAGAGAAGACTACGGTCAAAGAAGCCATGACTAAAACACTTCATTTTGTGCTAGGCTTGGCATAGGAGGAAGAAGAGTTAGTCAAGATTCAAGTGGGGAAGCTCATTGAGGCCATTCAACAACTTCAAGAAAAGATAATAGAGTTAGAGATTCAAGTAGTGCCAAACACTCTGTAAGAAGTGTGCGATTAGAGGGACGAAGCTGCTAGGAATGCAGTTGGAAGGATCAGGACACTCACCTTAGAATGTAAGAAATTGAGTGATCATAGTGCACAGACCTACGAATGCCTCGCAAAAGATCTGGAGCTGAGGAAACTGGAAGCACAACTACAGGAGGTGAAGCAGTAGGCCTCCACCATCCAAACACAAATGAATTCTCTCACTGTAGTTGAGAAAATGAAGAGATCATAGGAACAACATGCAACCCAGCAGCAGGTTACTTCCATCCAGAGAAAATTCATAGAGGTTACACAGAGGCTACATCCGGTACAGGACAAATCCTACACAATTTTTGAAGAGATTGAAGGACAAGGCTCACATCTAGACCAAGTGGTTGTGATAGCAGAACAATGCTTGGAAGGGCCTGTTACAGAGCAAGTGATTTAGGAATTCATTGAGTAGGAGGCTCTAGCAAAGAAGCAATTCGAGGCAGCTTGAGCTAAGCTCGATGCCTTTTAAGTAGTGTTTCTCAGACTTGAGTGACACAGGACGAGTCATAAGTGAGTGTTGGGGGATTTTTGGACCTCGACCAAGTTTTTAGGAAACATTGGTCATGTTTAACCACTTTTGGGATTGCGACAGGCTGGTCGAAGATGGAGCGCCCAGGCGGAGCTGAGATTGCGGGATCTCACTTATTTTGTGGACTTGTGGAACCAACAAAGGGTCTACTAGGGTTTATGTAATGGGTTATGGGATGTTGGCCCATGGGTTTACCCATGATTAGGCCTTTTGTAAATGTATAAATAAGTAACTAAGCAATGTAATAATTAGTGTTGGTTATGTGCATATTATGTTTGGCTTAGTGCAAGAGATTGTAAGTTGCTTTGTGTGATTTGGTTGTGTAAAGTAAGGCTTTGTGCTATTAAGGAGTTGTCTTTGTGCCTTGACCTGATTTTGGGAAAGGTGGATCTAGTGCGTTGTGCGCAGATCACCTGTCCAGTGCAGAGGCTAGCTCTTTGGATTTTTTCACAGGAGCAAATGAATGTAAGAAGATTGAAGACTAATAAAGAAGAAGAGAAGAAGTTGGTGGACGTAGCCCCACACCGGGGTGAACCAGGTATATCCTGTGTCTTGATGTGCTTTGTGCGATGTGATTTATGATGTTTATTTACTTAGTGTTGTTGTTATAATGTATGATGAATGCATATAATGTTGTTTCTTAGTTCTTAAATATGATTGAATTCTAGATCTGACATAATGCTATGTGCTAAGTGATTGGAAGTGCTCGATCTTTATTGTTACTGCACTGATCTGTAATAAGGGTTTAATCTGTGATGTGAATGAGATTCAAGAAATAATGCATATTGTTGTCTAAGTGTTCTGTTAAGTGTTTTAATAACAAATCTATGTTCCATCTTGGTTGTAGACACTTGAGTCCTGCAACCCCCTGCCTCTACCTCGGGTGAGACTTCATCTGCTTCATAGGTGTTTCCAAAAGGGCCAGTAGTTAGGGTTTTGTTGGTGCACTATTGAATCGTTTAACCCTGGGTCTGCCCCTGTTCCAACACTATCCCTTTCTTCTAAGCTCTAGCTTCACTTGAAATTCTATACCTTGGAAACCCAAAAAATAAAAGTGTAAAGAGGAGAGAGGAAATGATCACAAATTTCATAGAAATACCTCTTATAATTTATGTTCCAAAGCTTAGATAAATACACATGGATAAGAGGCCGATATAGGTCCCAATTCCATCCAAGGTTGGGAAATGGAGTTGAGGAACACATGGCATCAATTAAATAAGTTGACATGTAGAAACAAGGAATTTTTATATCTGATATATTTTTCACATTGAGACATATGTTGAAAGTCAATATCTCTCCCCAATTGAACAAATGTGCTATCTTCACAATGGTATGGGCCATGAGTATCCATTTTGTCTAAAAATGCGTGTACTTCTCTTCACCATATAATTGATTCAACATCACTATCACCATTTTGTATGGTTCTTTGAACTGTTGTGTAGGGATAAGATTCCACCCTTTATTGAAAATTATTTATTCATCTACCCACCAATGTTTCATTAACTTCGTTGAGCCTTTGTTATTTTGAGAAAACTCCTTTAGGAATGGCTCATTGAGGGAGAAAATAAGTCCAGGGAGGTGGTATCTTGTATTGATGTCTTCGGGCCACAAATACTTTATATGTCACCTGTATTTATTCAAAATTGTGGTAGTTATAGGGTCAAACCACTTAAAACACCACCGGGTTGCTTCATTGTAAGGGAATAATGTAGGTTGTGCAACTACCAGGTGAATTCCACTCTTCTGGATGTTTTGGTATGCTTCTAGGTCTTCATCTCTAGGAGGAAAGTCTCAAGTATTGAAGATTATGTATATCTTGTCATATATCAGGGAATGATATTCTACAGTATGATAAGTCATGTCCGGCACTAAAACCTCTACCCAGTGGGTAGAATATTTAGGCACATAAGTTGAAGCAGAAGGTGCAAAATTCCTGGATCTCTGGGTCGTTTGACTCACCATAACTTTTTCTTTATATTCTGTAATTAATAGATAAATCATCAGTTGCCTAAATAATGAAAAATAATTCAATAATGCAATTCAAAATAATAGGAAACCTTTGATTATAGAAAAATCAATGTTTCCAGGGTGTTATAGAGCTTATCAATCGTAAATGGATCAACTAATTAGCGTATAACATGTTGGCATGTTTTACATGCAGTGTATGCTTGTAATTGATGGCAAGTACAACAACGATGATGGCTTGAGTACAGGAAGGATGTGTCAGGCGGGCACCAGAAGTATTTTGGGAAGATGTTGCAGAGAAAGCTCGACAAGATCATAGTATGCAACAATGGATCTCATTGAAGATTTCCCGATGAACGTCAGATCTGAGCCTGAGGTCCGATCGGTGTTGGATCCAGGAGAACCTACACGCTATTTAACAAGCAAGGTGAAAAGAGAAACCTCAAAAAATCACCTCAACAAAGACTCCATTTTGGAGTTTCGGTTACCGGGAGATGGAGAAGTCAAGAGTCGAGACTCTCCAACTCAGGAGTCTCAAAGTCGCAAAATGCGAAACCCCGAAATCGCGAAATAGGTGCATCGCTCGATGTTTTGTCTATCAGAGTTTCGGATACCAGGAGATAGGGATGTCATGGACTGTCGTCATCAGGAGTCCCGAAGTGCCGAAATGCGAAAACCCAAAATAGGCGCATCATTTGGAGTGTTGGATATCGGGATTTCGGTTACCGGGAGATGGATATGTCAGAGACTCACATCATCAGGAGTCCCGAAGTGCTGAAATGCGAAAACCCGAAATAGGCGCATCACTTGGAGTGTTGGATATCGGGATTTCAATTACAGGTATATGGAGATGTCAGAGACTCACGTCATCAGGAGTCCCGAAGTGCCAAAATGCGAAAACCCGAAACAGGCACATCGCTTGGAGTACTGGATAATGAGATTTCGGATACCGAGAGATGGAAATGACAAAGAGTCTAATCATAAGGAGTCCCAAAGTTGTGAAACCTTAAGTTGAGAAATGATAAAGACTCCATATCGAAGTTTTGGATACCAGGAGTAGGAGGAGTCAAGAGTAAATATTCTTCATCAGAGGAGTCCCGAAATCATGAAACCCAAAGTCGTGAAATGTCACAGACAAGCTTCATTTCAGAGTTTCTGGCACTGCAACATGGAGAGTCAAGAAACTTTACCACAGGAATACCAAAATGCCGATTCACCAAAATTAGAAACGCTGGAGTACCAGACCATTGATCTGACTCCATTTCGGAGTTTCGAATACCGGGAGTTGAAGTGTCGAAACACTTCACCACAGGAGTGTCGAGACACTTGATCACACGAATGTCGAATTGCCAAAAATACGAAATGCGAAACACTATTAGGCTTAGCTATAGGTCACAACCTTTGGTCACATCGGTGAAATATGGGAGAAGGAGTTAGTGAAGACAAGATCCTTTTCGGAGTTTCGAGGGTCGGGAAATGGAGAGTACTAAAATCCTCAACCACGGTGATCCCAAAATGTCGAAGAGTGGAATGCTGAAAT
Source organism: Picea sitchensis (assembly GCA_010110895.2). Lineage (NCBI taxonomy): Eukaryota > Viridiplantae > Streptophyta > Pinopsida > Pinales > Pinaceae > Picea > Picea sitchensis. The sequence goes on along the minus strand of SNQJ01S0006795.1, from coordinate 271,620 downwards.
GAATGCAAGACTAATGAAATTCATTCAACGGTGCAGATGAAATTGAATCAAATCGGAGGGCTATTGTTGCACGTCACAATGTAACTACCAGAAACCACTGATGGTTTCTGCCAGAGGACTCGAAGACACTTCGGGGTGATTGATAGAGGAGGTGAATAATCTCAAGGCATCTGCAAGTAGAACATTGATTGTTCGTGGAGGTGATTGACAGTTGGATGAGCATTGGAGCCTATAACTGCAACAGATTAGTTCAGCTCGACCATAACAGAAGATGAAGAATCTTAACTGCTGGTGATGTGAAGTAATTTTATCATGACGCCCAGTGATGGTGGAGAAACAGGATTAACAAACAGAGAAGCTGGAGAGTTGGGATGATGAAGAGGAAGAGCACTCGACATGCATAGGATGCAGAACCATTGGACACAGAGTATGCACAAGATGCACAGAGAGCATAAGTAGGTCAAACAAAGAAGAGATCAGAGTTGTTTATGTTGTGAGTGATGCATGTGTGAAGAAGGAGGTGGAGTGAAACAACTGAAATGGACAGAGGACAAAAGGTGCATGGAATGCGAATTGTGCAGAGAGAACAACAGGCAGAAGAACAGAAAGTGAAATGGATGCATGCAGGAAGACAGTGAGGCAGAGAGAGCAACGGAACCTTGTAGAACAGTGATGAGACTGGTAAGCTGTTGTTGAACATTATATCACTATAATAAGTTTCAGTAACAAATATTCATAAATCAGGGTGGTAGGGAGGTGCTAGGGAGGACTGGTGTCCTAAGAGGTTCAAGTGGGTGCTTGAACACAGGAAGTTGTAGCTTCCTTCTATTTGGTGCTAGAGAAACCAAGGAGTTGGTGCTTCCTTCTAGTTGGTGCTAGAAAAACTAGGGAGTTGGTGCTTCCTTCTAGTGGGTGTTAGAGAAAATAGAGAGTTGGTGCTCTCAGCAAGTTGCAGCTTGCAAAAACATATGTTGTAGCCTCACAATGAGTTGGTGCTCATATGTATGATAATGTAAATAATGTAAATAATACTTATCATATAAAGAAGAAGAGGTTTTTACCCTTTATGGGTTTCCTTGAGAAATATTTGTCTCTGTGTATCTCATATATGTGACTGATGCTGAATGTGCCATTGCTTATTTCTCTGCATTATTGTGATTATCATTGAGTGCCTTGTAAAGAATTTAAAAGAAGCATAATTGTTTAAGAACGGTAACAACTGATTCACTCCCCCTCTCAGTTGTCCAACAATTGGTATCAGAGCCAACCCCTTTTATCTAAGGGCAGATCCTAGAGCTTAAACATGTTAATCCATGAAGAAAATTCAACCAATAAGGCCCCTCTGTTCAATGGAACAAACTTTACCTTCTGGAAAGTTAGAATGAGAACCTACATAATGGCTTTAGGTGCAGATGTCTGGGATGTGGTAGACATTGGTTATGTAAAGCCAGTTGTACTAGCTAATAAGGATGACAAGCTAGAATTTAGCTTCAATGCTAAGGTTATGAATGTTATCTTGAGTGGGCTTGCAGAAGAAGAATTCGTATAAGTTATGCACCTAGGAACTGCCAAAGAAATGTGGGACAAACTCATTAGCAGTTATGAAGGTAATGAAAAGGTAAAGGATGCCAAGATTCAAACCTACAGAATATAGTTTGAACAACTAAAGATGAAGGAAGATGAAACTGTTGGAAAATACTTTCTGAGAGTAGAAGAAATGGTAAATACAATGAAGGCACTTGGTGAAACAATTGAGGAACCTTCTTTAGTTCAGAAAATCTTGAGATCTCTCCCAGATAGGTTCAACCTGAAGGTCTTTTCTATAGAAGAACTTAATGATCTAAAAACCTTGGAGTTTGATCAAATTCTAGGAACATTGACTGCATATGAAATGAGAATAGTTAAATATAAACCCACCTCCAGAGAAGCATCATTTAAAGCAGATAAGAATGGGGATTCTGAGCCCGATGAAATTGAAGCAAAATTTGTAAAGCGACTGAAGAAGGGATCAGGCAAATACAAAGGTAAACTTCCTTTCAGATGTTTCAACTGTGGTAGGATAGGTCATTTTTCAAATAAATGTCCCCACAAAGGAAAGGACCAGACATGTGATGATGAGGAGAAGTACAAACACATAAATTTATTTAAAGAGAATAACTTTAAGAAGAAAAGTCTTTGCGTAAACAATGATGATGATCCTTCAGATGATGAAGANGATGATGAGGAGAAGTACAAACACATAAATTTATTTAAAGAGAATAACTTTAAGAAGAAAAGTCTTTGCGTAAACAATGATGATGATCCTTCAGATGATGAAGACAATGACTCCTCTATTAAAGATAAACTAAATGAATTCATACTTATGGACAAAGAGGATTATGATAATAACAACACAGGGAGTGATGTTAATGAAGAAGAAGCTATGGTTGACATGGAAGGAGAATTGATCAGTGCACTGGAAGAGATTGACAGACTAAGAATCAAGAACAAAAAGAAAAGATAATTGTTGATACAGTTCGAGAAAGACAGTAAAAAACCTAATGAAGACCTTGTCCTACTAAAAGTATAATTAGAAGAGGCAAAGAAAATAAAATACATTATGAAACGACAATTATCAGAAAAGAAGGCAAGATGTGAAGCATTAGAACAAGAAGTAGTGAAAACTAGGAAAGAGATGGAGAAGTTTGAAGCCTTGTATAATCAAAATCTGTCAAGTATCAAAGCCTCAGAAGGATTAGCCACCATCCTGAATCAGCAAAGGAATCCAAAGTTGAAAACCGGTTTGGGTTATGAAGAGGGATCAAGTAGTGGCAAGCCAAGAAACGAAGAACCCATCAAGTTTTTCAAATGTACAACCAATAACAACAATGAATCTGTAGAAACAAAGGAAGACAATTAGCCACCCAAGACAAGGAAAAAGATGCCAAAACTGAATTTGTAGAACAAATAAATAATGTGCTCACTTCTGAAAGACATCATCAGCATGGAAGAAATCAATTTGCACAAAGAAGACAACCATTTCCTAGGTACAGAGAATTTTTCCATGGCTATTTTTTCTATTGTTCTAACTTTGGCCACAAAGCTGTAAATTGTTCCTTAAGACTTAGACATGAGAAATTAAGATTTCAAAGGAATAAATACTTCCCACAACAAATAATGATACAGCCAAGTAACAATCCTTCACAGACTGCAAATTGCCAAATTAAGTCTACGGACATGCGACTAAGGAGGCCAAGAAATAATCAACAATCAATGAGTAGACAACAATGCAACAATAAGTTTGACCTATTGAATAATGAGATTGAATGCTACACCTGTCATAACTTTGGACATAAATCTATTGAATGTCGGTTAAGGAACTATGAACCAGATTCGAAATCCCCTGCTGAAAATGTCAAGTTTTGGAAGAAGAAGGAAAGTGACAAGTGTGGATTAGTATTTTCTACTCAAATAAAAATGAACCCTTGGTATATAGACAATGGATGCTCCAAACACTTGACGGGAGACAAAGGCAAGTTTCTATCTCTAAGTGAAAGCAAATAAGGAAACGTAACCTTTGGACATGATGCTCCAGGGAAAATAAAGGGCAAAGGGATGGTGAGCTTAAGTAATGGAAAAGGAAAAGCCCAAGATGTTCTACTTGTAGATGGGGTGAAGCATAATCTGCTCAGTGTAATTCAAATGTGTGACAAAGTATGTGAAGTGGTGTTCACGTCCAAGGACTGCAAGATAAAATTTGTAACCTCAGGAAAAGTGGTGGCCAAAGGCATAAGGACAAAACATAATGTATATGTGCTGAAAGAAAATAGAGAAGAATTCCATCTAATAAGACATGATGAAAGATGGTTATGGAATAGGAGACTTGGACATCTAAACTTTGACCACTTAATCAAACTCAAAAAACTTGAGGCAGTAAAATATCTTCTGAGAATATCAAAGCCATAAGATTTAATGTGTAAACCCTGTCAAATAGGGAAGCAAAATAGGACACAGTTTAAGTCTAAGAGCTTTACTTCAACAGAGAAACCACTCCAGCTAGTTCATAAGGATTTATGTGGACCATCAAGACAGGAAGGCACAGGTAAAGAACACTACTTCATGTTGATTATCGATGATTACTCCAGACTTACTTGGGTTGCCTTTCTCAAGGAAAAGGCTGAAGCATTTGAGAAGTTTAAAATATTTAAGGCTTTAACTGAGACTCAAACAGGCAAGAGGTTAAAGGAAGTAAGATCAGACCGAGGAGGAGAGTTTATGTCAAGATACTTCAAGGAATTCTATGATGAGCATGGGATCAAGAGAGAATACACAATCCCAAGAACACCACAACAAAATGGAGTTGTTGAGAGGCAAAACAGAATAGTGCAAGAAATGGCCAGGTCAATAATGAATGAGAAGAACATTGGCCAAACCTACTGGGTAGAAGAAATACACACATCAGTCCATGTTCTTAACAAATCTCACCTCAGACCACAAAGTGACAAGACACCTTATGAACTGTGGTTTGGGAGACCTACTTCAATTAAACACTTCAAAGTCTTTGGGAGTAAATGATACATAAAGAATAATGATGAGAACCTAGGAAAATATGATGATAGGGATGATGAAGGTATCTTCTTAGGGTATGCTACAAATAGTAAAGGATATAGATGCTATAATAAGAGGTTTCATAAAATGGTTGATTGTATTGATGTAAAAGTTGATGAAGGAATCCCAGCAAGAGAGATGTACAGTAATGAGTCTTCTACAGAAGACACAACTAAAGTTGAAGATGAACAGGTCCAAGAATAAAAAAATGAAGACTCTGAATCAGATGAAGACTTAGACACTTAGACAGACTCAGATCAACAGTCAACTTCAAATTCCTCCTCCAGAATCATTCAAAAGAATCATCCTGCAAGTAAGATAATTGGAGAAAAAGACAAAGGTGTACAAACCAGGAGAAAGCTAATAAAAAACACTGAACAATATCATATAGCCTTCATATCCATGCCGGAACCCAATAATTTTAATGAAGCCAGCAAAGATGACCATTGGGTTAAAGCAATGAATGATGAACTTGATCAGATTGCGAAAAACAATACATGGGAGATGGTTCATAGACCTGAAGATAAAAATGTCATTGGCTCCAAATGGATCTTTAAGAATAAGTTGAATGACCAAGGACAAGTTGTCAGGAACAAAGCAAGGTTAGTCTGTAAAGGATATGCTCAGATAGAAGGACTGGATTTTGATGAAACATTTGTATCCATACCAAGATTAGAAGCTATCATAATGTTTCTTGCCTATGCTTGTCATAAAAGGTTTAAAGTCTATCAAATGGATGTCAAGTCAAATTTTCTAAATGGATATTTAAGTGAAGAAGTCTATATGGAACAACCAGAGGGTTTCAAACTGTCTGATAACCCTGACTTAGTATGCAAGCTGAAGAAAGCTTTATATGGGTTAAAACAATCCCCTCGAGCCTGGTATCACAGACTGGATACGTATCTCAAAGACAAAGGGTTCAAGAGAGGAACATTTGACATCAATCTATATATTAAAATAGAGGATAATAATTTTCTCAAAGTATTGGTCTATGTAGATGACATCATCTTCGGATGTAATAAGGATCCACTGGTACAATGGTTTGCTTTTTCCATGGAATCTGAGTTTGAAATGTCCATGATAGGAGAACTATCATTTTTTCTTGGTCTGCAAATTACTCAGAGGTCTGAAGGGATGTTCATTTCTCAAGAAAAATATCTAAGAGAAATGTTGAAAAGGTTTCAAATGGAAGATTCTAAACCTGTGGGCACACCTATGGTTACTGGCTGCAAATTAAGCAAGGATGATGACTCACTTGATGTTGATCAGAGTTCATATAGGTCAATGATAGGCAGTCTGTTGTACATCACAACATCTCGTCTAGACATAATGCATGTTGTAGGAATGGTTGGAAGATATCAGTCTACACCTAAACATAATCATTTACTAGCTGTCAAAAGGATATTCAGGTATTTGAAATAAATAATGACTTATGGTTTGTGGTATCCCAGAAATCAGATTTTTCAGTTAACTGCTTATTCATATGCATATTGGGCAAACTGTGTTGATGAGAGAAAAAGCACCAGTGGAGGAGCATTCTTCGTGGGTGACTCTTTAGTAGCATGGCTTATTAAAAAGAAAGGTTCCATTTCTTTATCAACCATAGAGGCAGAGTACATTGCTAATGCTACCTGTTGCACTCAGGTATTATGGATGATTCAGACACTTGCAGACTTGGAGGTAAAATAAGTTGCACCGATCCCAATTCATTGTGATAACACTAGTGCCATCAGTGTGTCTAAGAATCCTGTATTCCACTCCAAGACCAAGCATATTCCCATAAAATACCATTTTCTAATAGAGCAAGCCACCAATCAGGTTGTTCAGGTTCAATACATTCCAACCACAGAACAAATAGTAGACATCTTTACTAAACCCCTAGCTAAGACCGCTTTTGAATATCTCTGACAGAAGCTGGGTGTCATCCCGTTTCACACCTAAGAGAGTCCATCCTGTTAGGGGGAGTATTGTATTGATTGAATATCTGATACCTCCTAAAAATACTGCAACAACTCAGGGGGAGCGTGTTTTCTTTGACATTGATGTCAAAGGGGGAGAAAAGAATAGGTCCGAGTGCCTTTGTTGCCATCAATGCCAAAGGGGCAGATTGTTGGCATGTTTTACATGTAGTGTATGCTTGTCATTGATGGCAAGTATAACAACGATGATGGCCTGAGTACATGAAGGATGTGCCAGGCGGGCACCAGAAGTATTTTGGAAAGACACTACAGAGAAAGCTCGACAAGATCATAGTATGCAACGATGGATCTCATTGAAGATTTCCCGATGAACGTCAGATCTGAGCCCGAGGTCCGACCGGTGTTGGATCCAGGAGAACCTACACACTCTTTAACGAGCAAGGTGAAAAGTGAAACCCCGAAAAATCACCTCAAAAAAGACTCCATTTCAGAGTTTCGGTTACCGGGAGATGGAGAAGTCAAGAGTCGAGACTCTCCAACTCAGGAGTCTTGAAGTCGCAAAATGCGAAACCTCGAAATCATGAAATAGGCGCATCTCTCGAAGTTTCAACTACCGGAGTTTCGGATACCACGAGATAGGGATGTCACGGACTCTCATCATTAGGAGTCCCGAAGTGTTGAAATGAGAAAACCCGAAACAAGTGCATCGCTTGGAGTGTTGGATACCGGGATTTCGGTTACCGGGAGATGGAGATGTCAGAGACTCACATCATCAGGAGTCCCAAAGTGCCGAAATGCGAAAAACTGAAATAGGCGCATCACTTGGAGTGTTGGATACTGGGATTTTGGTCACCGAGAGATGGAGATGTCAGAGACTCACATCATTAGGAGTACCAAAGTGTTGAAATGCGAAAACCCGAAACAAGCACATCGCTTGGAGTACTGGATATTGGGATTTCGGATACCAGGATATGGAAATGACAAAGACTCTCATCATAAGGAGTCCCGAAGTCACGAACCCAAAGTTGAGAAATGATAAAGACTCCATATCAGAGTTTCATATATCGTGAGTAGGAGGATTCAAGAGTAAAGAATATTCATCAGAGGAGTCCCGAAATCACGAAACCCAAAGTTGTGAAATGTCACAAACAAGCTCCGTTTTGGAGTTTCAGGCACCGTAACATGGAGAGTCAAGAAACTTTACCACAGGAATACCGAAATTCCAATTCACCGAAATTAGAAACGCTGGATTATCGGACCGTTGATCTGACTCCATTTCGGAGTTCCGGATACCGGGAGTTGAAGTGTCGAAACACTTCACCATAGGAGTGTCGAAACACTTCACCATAGGAGTGTCGAGACACTTTATCACACGAATGCCAAATTGCCAAAAATCTGAAATGAAAAACATGGTTAGGCTCAGATAGAGGTCACAACCTTTGGTCACATCGACGAAAGATGGGGGAAGGAGTTAGTGAAGACAATATCCTTTTCGGAGTTTCGGGGGTTGGGAAATGGAGTACTAAAATCCTCCACCACGGTGATCCTTAAATGTTGAAGAGCGGAATTTCAAAATGAATGCAAGACTAATGAAAGTCATTCAACAATGCAGATGAAATTGAATCAAATTGGAGGGATATTGTTGCACGTCACAGTGTAACTTCCAGAAACCACTAATGGTTTCTGCTAGAGGACTCGAAGACACTTCGAGGTGATTGACAGAGGAGGTGAAGAATATCAAGGCATATGCAAGTAGAACACTGGCTGTTCATGGAGGTGATTGATAGCTGGATGAGCATTGGAGCGTGTAACTGCAACAGAGTAGTTGAGCTTGACCGTAACAGAAGATGAAGAATCTTAACTGCTGGTGATGCAAAGTAATTTGATCATGACACCCAGTGATGATGGAGAAATAGGATTAACAAATAGAGAAGATGAAGAGTTACGATGATGAAGAGGAAGAGAACTCGACATGCATAGGATGCAGAACCATTGGACACAGAGTATGCACAAGATGCACAGAGATCATAAGTAGGTCAAACAAAGAAGAGATCATAGTTGTTGCTATTGTGAGTGATGCATGTGTGAAGAAGGAGGTGGAGTGGAACAACTGAAATGGACAGAAGAAAAAAGGTGCATGGAATGTGAATTGTGCAGAGAGCACAACAGGCAGAAGAACATGAAGTGAAATGGATGCGTACAGGAAGACAGTGAGGCAGACAGAGCAGTGAAACCTTGTAGAACAATGATGAGACTGGTAAGTTGTTGTTGAACATTATATCACTGTAATAAGTTTCAGTAACACATATTCATAAATCAGGGTGGTAGGGAGGTGCTAGGGAGGACTGGTGTCCTAATATTTTCAAGTGGGTGCTTGAACAAAGGGAGTAGTGGTTTCCTTCTAGTTGGTGCTAGAGAAACTAGGGAGTTGGTGCTTCCTTCTAGTTGGTGCTAGGAAAACTAGGGAGTTGGTGCTTCCTTCTAGTGGGTGCTAGAGAAAATAGAGAGTTGGTGCTCTCAACAAGTTGCAGCTTGCAAAAATAGAGGTTGTAGACTCACAATGAGTTGGTTCTCATATGTATGATAATGTAAAGAATGTAAATAATACTTATCATATAAAGAATAAGAGGTTTTTACCCTTTATGGGTTTCCTCGGGAAATATCTGTCTCTGTGTATCTCATATATGTGACTGATGTTGAATGTGACATTGCTTATTTCTCTTCATTATTGTGATTATCATTGAGTGCCTTGTAAAGAATTTAAAAGAAACATAATTGTTTCAGCACGATAACAACTGATTCACCCCCCCTCTCAGTTGTCCAACATAAAAAACATATATGATATCAATGAGGGTTTATGGATCATAATATAAGCATTTAATTACCCTAACACACAAATTGAATGATATGCGTACTATGACCACTTCAAAACTAGAGCATCATCGTGCCATTGATGTGATTAGAAATCCCAAATTGCCAAATCCGTGTATTGGAGTGAAAAGGGGTGAAAATTTGAAATTGTGGTATTTTGGTGTCATTGCTATCAAAGGAGGAATGTTGGTAGAGTAATTGTTTCTCCGATACATAGGTATCGAAGAATATTCCATTCCTAGCTTTGATTTGCATGCCAAAAGGTTATGAGTGCAGATGGTTATGTAAGCCTTCAGAGTCGTTTCTTTCAGAGTGAAAAAGTTTACCGTTGTATTGACACTCCGACTTTAGAGCATTAAAGAATATTCCATTTTAATATTGAATTTCATGTCGAAATATTAGGAGCGCAAAGGATAATGTATGATTCTTTCAGAGTTGATTATGTCAGAGTGAAACAATGAACCCTTTTATTCACACTCCAAAGCAAGAGCATCAAAGAATATTCCTTTTCTTATCTCAATTCTTGTGCCAAAAGTTAAAGTTTGAAAAAGGTTAAGGGCGTGGATTCGAAGCTTATCGATTAGTGTTCAAAATATTGGGGAAGTTTCAAAGCTCCAATGAGAAGGGTATTGAAGAATATTCCCTTCCTTGAGAAAAGTGCTATCTCATGAAAAAGAAAAAGAAATGCATGGATGAATATTTGTTTGGCACAATGTCAACCAATTGACACCGACCGAGTTATAAGGTTGTCATCGTTCAAAGAGAGCGTTTCAACATACACGTGTTTATATTTTGACCAATGATCGATTGACATATTGATTAACAATAGGATAATTTGTAAATGTGAGCCATCGGACTGTGTTAATCGGAGTTGGAAGTTGATCACGAGAAATATTACTCTGAAAAGGAAAATAGTAAGAATGGGAGCTGATATTAATCTAAATAAGACTCAGAAGGTTGAGAAAGAAATGATAGGTTTAGAAAGGAAAGTGATAAATCCATTTAAAAATGAAGATGGTAGTAAAAAGAGAAGATTTTCACACTATATGAACAAAAGGAACAACTTCCCTATGCCAATACCTTTCCAAGCACATAGTAGTATAGTTCCTTGTAAAACATTTTAGTATAGGGGGAACCCACTTAAAATGTCTCTTGAATGAGATATTTTAAATGGGCTATTGTGGGGGAGTCACAACATGGACTTAGTGGGCACAAAAATGCTATTTTGATCATCCTCCCTGCAAAATCTCAACTCAAATGGTCCTCTTGTACTACAAATTTGGTCTATTAGGAATATTAATGATTAAAAATGGTAGAAATGATATGGGTTAAAAAATTATATATACGATGGAAAATAACCCAAAAATCATTTCAATTAAGTTTTTTACCAAATTTGGTGAAAAGGTGGGAAAATATTCTGAACTTCCAAAGGTTATAATGGGAGCTACAATCATCAAAATTATTCACTGTTAGGACCAGGTAGACAAGCTCTAATCTCTCTTCCTTTCTATCCAATAATTTTTTTTATTTTTCTGAATTTTTTTCTTTTCATTTTCAATTTTGAAAGAGGATGGGCTCATACACGCTCGGGCTTAGCATGGGGTACGTATACACTATCATATATGCAAAAAAATTTAATGAGGGGAATGTATGTATGCACTTGTCTCCAACGACACCCGCGTACAAGTCCAAAAATAAGGAACAAAATAATGAAAAGTTTTCTTGTTGACTTGCAGAGCTTCAAAAAATATTATTGAATGGCGAGAGCGAGAGCATGAAGATGTTGATCAAGAACTTGATCATCACCACTTGCACTCTTCAAGGATTCTCTTAGGTTACCTTTTGGGAAACCCTTCACTCAAAGGTATTAGAATCCCTTCGAATTTGCGGGTTGAGAAAATTTTATGAGTGCCCAAACATGTAGGCACAAAAATAATTTCTATAGATTTTGATTGGTTACTAGAATCCAGATGTTGATGCATTTATGTTAGATGGTAAATCCTTGACCATAGAGGTGGATGACATATATTTCATCATTGTTCTATCCCACTAAGGTGATATGGTCAACCTTAGAACTCAAGGAGAAATTGGGATGACCATAGAAGATTGTTGGCATGGAATTGGAGACTGGGGTTCTCAGAGGTTACCAACAAAGGTACTGTTGTAGTCTAGTTTCACTGGCATATTCAACCTTCCTCAAGTGAAGGAGGTCTCACCCAAAGTGATACTAATACTTGTGTGATAAAGCAATTTAAAGAGGACACACCATCAAGCTCAGTGCATTACAATATAATTCCATAATTAAAGGTAAATATATTGTAACATTAAAAGGATTAGACCAGTAAAAGAATTAAACAGTCCATGTTGCACAACATTAATGTAAATACATACAATAAATAGGTTGTTTAAATAATAACAAAGCTATAAATTACGCAGAACAAAAAATATTACATAGGAAAGAAACCATGCATTCATCCACATATTGACAAATTTTTGGTTGCCCGAATAATAGGGGATATATTATCTTACCAAAACTGATCATACATGGAATACATTCCTTTCTATCAACAATTGTACAAATGAATCGGTAATGAGGAACCCGGTCAAAATTGTTGTCTTCGCAACTCTGTTAACTTCATCCATTGCATCGAGGAGGTCAGTCTCAGCTTGGATCTCAACATTTTTTGTCAATTTCTCTATAGGGTTAGCGATGGCCTGGGATTCCACATGCATCTATTTAAGCCTCGTGTGTATCTCTTCGATAGGCCTACTATGTTGGTACAACAAGACAACTGAATCCATGACCATGTCAAAGAGTCGATGACACTCCTTGGTCCTGGTATGAAGCGAGGACTTGAAATTGTTGCCCTCTGTGACTGCATGTTCAATCTTCTGGAGGAGATCTTTAGGTTGCTCCTATTATTTTATCTAGATGGAATCCAATTGGTGTTGTATATATTCATTTTTTCCAGCTAGCTACATCCATGCATTTGCGAAAAGGTCGACCCTATCCACTGGGGCAACTGGGCTAATTTCCTCTGGGAGATTAGGTGTTGTTGGGCCCTTCATTTTGATAAAAGAGGTTGTGAAACTCATCAAAGAGACAACCAAACAAGTGAAGAAGGATGAAAAAGGAAATGCGCAACATAAACATGTTTAAATAGAACATAATCTGAAGCCAGTGCAGAAACAATTTTGGAGCCAATACAGTTACAACATAATCAAGAAGAGGAGAGGGTCGATGGGTTCTCAATAGGAAGAAAGGAACATATTGTAAGGATGATTCTCTCATGAATGATTATTTTGATGAGGATGATTCTCTTCTTGGGTGACTCTTTTGTATGTTCTATTTAGTATTGTACTATATTGTAATGATTGTGTGAGAGATAGGGAGATGCAAGAACTAGATCTGTACTCTAGATATAAACTATAATTAGGAAAGAAAGATCCTAGACTCATTGTGATAAACTATAGTATTATACTAATATGTACCTACTGATCTCTTATACTGAGTAGGATGGATATCTAATGTAAAGATACAAATGATTATTGTCAAAATAATTCTAATATAATACAAAGATATTGGAGATCAAATTTTGAAAATGTTCTTGGTTCATCTTGCTTTATGTATCTCTAAAATGTCATTATGTGTTATGTGTTATGAATTACATGTCCTTATCCCTTCTTAATGTTTTGTATAATTATTTTCTTCTGTATTAGTGTATGATGTGCTAAGGATATGAACTGAGTATCTATCTTGCGTTATAATGGTAACAATATGGATGGATTATAGATATGTATAACATTCTTCTTACCCTTCCCTTAACTCTTTTTTCTTGGTTTCTCTTCAGGTGAGAATTATTTCATTTCAGAAAGACGAAAATTCTAGCACACTAGACTACTTTGGTACCTTTTTGTTGGTAACTTGCACAGGACCCTCATCTGACAACTTTACGCCAACAAAATGGTTCCATTGTCGGGACCCTGATTTTATAAGGGAAACTGTAGGGAAAATTATTCCATGGATACACAAGTCTGACGTTTGACAATGGTGGGAATGTAAGAGTGATGCATTCATATTGAAGCAAGCAAAGTTACAAAACCCGAAATGGGACACCATTCATGATCTTGTCTTCTACTCAGAAAGATCACGCGACCACTATGAGATATTTTGGGTAGAATTCCCTAAAAAGTTGTTCTAGTGGGTAGATTGTCTACAATAAACACCAGAATTAAAAGAACGGGTAAAAGAAATTAGTTCTTGGGAGACAAAGAAGCTAATAGAGCTTCATTGACTTGATCACTAGTTCACTCGAGTGATGCATTTTTGGGTTGATACATATTTGGAAGGCTATATCATCGAGTTTGCAGTGGGGAACCACTAATATTTTTCACGAGCCGAAGTAATATTCAAGAAAGGGGAATGTGGAATATTGCTGAGGGAAATTACCCTCTGGATTAAGGTCCTTTCGATGGAGGCGGGGATGCTAGTTGTTCCCTCGTGTGAGATGGTAGCCTAAACCCACATGCTTGGGGTGGGGCATTTTTGGGGCAGGTTCATGACCTAAGAAGGGGAATGAGTTATTTTACAAATGGGGGAAGAGAAAATAGGAAGAAGTGAGCTCGTGTTGAGGAGAGCCTCCATAGTTGAGAAATGGTGGTGGGGAAAGGTAAAGAGAGAAACAAAGTAGTCTGAAGTCTCATGGAAATACATTAGATATAGAGAAGCATATGAAAGGAATACAAAGGAGTTGTGAAGATAAGAAATATTGGGCATTATAAGGTTTCATGAAAGAGAAGTGAGGAAAGAAAGAAGTCCCATGGAGAGAGGACGAGATGAGGAAGGTGTAGAATCAAGAGGGCATATGGATCTTATGGAATATAGAGAATATTCGGTCCCAATCCTGGGAGGAGTTGACCATGAAGTGGAGAAACTTGTTTCGATACAAGAAATAGAGACCCCCTAGATCAAATAAACCCACCCAGAAGTCAGTGGAACCAACCCTGATTCACCCATCCCCAAGGATCCTTCAATACCCTTGGTAATATTGGTACCTCATACTCATGAAAAGCCTATTTTTTTGAATTCAGTCAATTCATCAAGATCCACAACCATAACTAGTGGGACGATAGTAAGGTATCCTGGTAAATCACAACTAGATCCATTAGGATTTATTTGTATAGGAACAAGATCACCGACAATGGCTGGGAACACAGGAGGATCGATCACTCAATACCCATAATTCTGGGGTAAAGGGTATGAGGACATAGAACACCATTGGTTTCTATGTGAGGCCATCTGAAGGTCCAGAGGGACCTTGGATGCGAACACATTAGTATAATTCTAGAATACCTTGAGGGGTATGTTGAGCACTCAACACACCCTAAAGAATCCTATGTCATCTTTCTACTTTTTTGGGTACCACTTGATATTTGCACTGTCTGAATTCAATTTTTCTTTTGAGAAACTATTTTGTATTTTCTTGATTCTCTTGACTCTCATGAATTAAAAAGGCTTAACACTTACGTAAGGAATTGGCATCCAAAACACTTCACCTGACGCACGTCGGGTATCAACATCGAAATAAATTAAAAGGTGAAAAGGGATCACTCAGAAAAACTCAGTCGTCAAGCGTTGATTTTCAATGGTATCGACGAAAGGAAGTTTTTGTTTCAATACAAGTATCACATATGGAGATCACCGACAACCGATCCCCTTCAACACTGGTAAACGATGAGGGGAGTAACGTTTAAAAGGAAAATAAATGGTATCGATGATAGTCGATACCCAGCGTGCTTGTCAGAATCAGATAAAAACTGAATCATGATGAACATTGAGACCACGCTAAGGAATGTCCCCTAATCAACGATTCCCAAATCATTTCAGAATCAACAATTTTTCGAAGACACTAACCAAAAGAAAAATACGCGATAGGTTTACCCCTGATTGTCGATCCCTGATACCTTTTCGACATCGGTGATCCTAGGTTTAGTTTAAGAATGCACAACTGGAAGAAAGTCCTAACTCCAACTAATACTCATGAGTTAAGTCACCAGTCTTCATTGCCATGTGTCCCAAGTTAGTTTCACCACATCATCACTGTACGATGAAATCGATCGACGTCGAAGGTTTTCAACATAAGGATATCAACGACAACATCCATAACATATCGCCGATCTCTGATCCACCCACTAGGAAAGTGACACAATGGGACATTTTAGCGCTAGATACATTTAGATTAGGAGCATTTAAGGAACTAATTGATTCCAAATATCGCATTAGTTGTTACTTTGTGTGCGAATCAAAAGGTCGTTTGAAATTACCGATAGAACACATCATCCTCCATGCCTCCGTCGTCAACCCACGATGAATTAAATTATAGATATTTGGTGGTAGATTTGTTTGAATTTCACTCATCACTCGAATTAATTGTTCGATGCGACACGGTAATATCTTCCCAGTTTAAATTCTCTTGAGCCATTGTAAACACGACCATTTTGCGCGCAAAGGAGTTTCAGAATATCCAGAGGAGCGAGATGAGCAATTCAAAAGCTTCTGAGATCCCGTGAGTATCAAAAAACAAGGTTTAGAAAGTGTTATAGGAACAATTCCTCCAAGAAAACCAACCACCTGGTGGTCGCCAAGGGCGTCGAAACTAAAAGAACCATAGGTAGGAGAAGGCTCTTCCCTAATGACCACAAAGCAATTGGAATTTTCTCTAAGGCCAGAGTTGGTCATTAGGACATCAACGAATAAATATTTCAATCGAACTCTAGCATTTGGAGACACAGAGGCAAACATAGGGTCCAAGGAAGTACTCTAGCACTAGGGATAACTCTTCAAGAAGATCAACCAGGAAGAATTTCTACAATATATCCCGCACAATGACCCCGATATGAGGAAGCTCGATGACAATTTTTTTCAGAACATCCGACGGTCATACCTGCACATGGTGGCCAACAGAACTCCAGTGTTCCCCTGCATAGAAATCATGAAGTGGATCATCGACCAAACAGACACACATAAATGTTTGAATAACGACGTCAATGGTGAGTGTGTCGGGGTTTTCCTTCCAGTAGAGGTGCAAATTTATTACAAGCTTAGAGACCCAGAGGAGCAGCTGGACACATATTTCGTTGTAAATTTCTATGAGCACCACGAAAATGGTTGGTTTATGGCTTCATGGTGGAGAGAAGACAAGAAATATACCAATCGTACATCCGACTGGTACTAGACAATGAACTTAAGGGGGTTGTATATCTATCTAATGGCCCTCATATGACTATTGTATGGGGAGAAAGACTGTTCTAGGTTTTCAGAGGCATGGATGCCTCTAGCTTACACAATGGCCATTTTCCAGAGAGATTTCAACTGGGGAGCCATCATTTCAAAGCAACTGATCATCTACATAAAATAGGCTCAGACGTCAAAAGAAGGAGAGACTCCATCCTTCTACATGGCTTCATATTTGTTGGACATCAGATGCGCCAAGAATGTCTTTTCCAGCATGAACTTGATATGGCACACCTCAAAAATGTTGGTCCATGTTTACTTTGGCATTTTATGTGAGAACAGGTACAAAAAATCATACTCCCTTATCTGTGATGAATTCATCGCATGCATTCATTTTATTCTTTTCAATAAAGAGTGCCTGAGGCTATTGACTGCGGAAAAAAAGGTGATAGCAAAGGTTGGCCACTGATATCTGGACGAACGCGATACCTACATTAGGGTATTCAGGGCCACTTGAGCACCTCATCTCCTACTTGTGCATGATCCTGACCGGCTTGTTGTGGGGGAAATCTGCTACCAGGCCATCCTGCAAGGTTACAATGCTACCCTGGTGAAATATAAGAAGCGAGAATTTATACCTTATGGATTCCACATAGGTTTCTACCTAGTAAAAGACACCACTCAAGCCAAGAAGGAAGGATTGAGCCAATTGGAGTTCTGACTCCAGACCGACCATTTTTGCAAACATGACCCAAGGGGTCTAGTCTTAAAGCACGCATCACAAGTGTCGTCCTGCTGGCCATATGCCCATGAAAAATTCGAGGATGAGGTATTCACTGAAAATGCCCAAGACTGGGATGAAGTGGTGGCAAGGATGGACAACCCTAAAATGACCAAGTTTAGAGCCATGAGCTTGGATGAACAAGAAACAATCATAGAACAATCAACTCAATGAGCCCTCAGGGCCAGAGAAGAAATTATAGTGGCCAAAGTAGCAGAAGCCCCCTAGGTAGTGGTCGAAACAAAAGAGATTCCCCGGGTAACCCCAGTGCAAGATAAAAGTTCCCTTGAGGCTCAGGATGTGCATGAGAGGGGGTTACTTATGTTAGAACATGCACATCGGATAAATTTCCAGCTGCAAGATGACCCAGATGTCCTAAACATGGTAATGATCTTTGAAGACAATCCAGATAGAATATAGATGGGCCCAAGTGGCCCTAAATTCATAGATCTTGATGAAATTACTAGGTTAGATGACCCTGAGTTCACAACGCCACCGACCGAATCATCGACAGGTGTTTTGGCTCAACTAGGGATTGTTGAAGCATCACAGAGGACCGGTGCATCAAACCCCTTAAGTGAGCTAATAAAGATATATGACTATGATGAGAGACCAAAATTATCTCTTGTGACCCCTATGCATATCGAAGAAGAAAAGGGACCAGAGAAGACATATTCCCCTGTTCTCGACGTCCGAATTCAGGAGGTTCCGCAGAAAGAATAAGAAGATGATAATGTCCTATACACTAAGTTGATCGACGCACAAGAGACCCAATAAGACAGTCCAAAGGATGAGTCAGGGTTAGAAGAGCCAAAGGAAGATGCCCCACAGTATGAAATCGATGTCTCAATGGATGATGAACAAGTAAGTACCGAGACTATCCCCGATGCCTCTAGTTTAATCAGTACTCAAAACCTCGATGAGCGATAGACATAATCCGGGCCTTCGAAGCATAACGAGGAAGGTCATGAACCCAATATTGAACATTTATATACCGTCGGGAGTTTAGTGAACACACTGACATGGGGGGATCATCAGATTCTTGAACCTATGGACAAATTATCCGACATACATGCTATAGCTTATGATAAAAAATGGAAGGCTATCATCTAAAGAACCACCAAGAAGAAGAGGATAACTTTATATCTCTCCATCCTCATCACTACAGAGGAACATCTAATCAACACAGAGCATGCCAAAATGTTAAAAATCATCAGTGTAGGGATGGAAATCACATATGCCACCCTGGACAGAGCTAAAAGAGATGAAGAGGAGCTAGCCACTGTCTTGAAAGAACTAGAACATTTGCGCCATTTGGCGAAATACTTTTAGGACACCACACAGGCTGCAGTGTATCTAAGGAGTGAATTCAAGTAGGCCTACAACAAGTTCACATATGAATGACACCTATTCACTTCAAGTATAGTTGAGCTCCAGGAAGATACCCTCATGGAACTTGTGATGTGAAAACATATGGAGCGATGGTAAGAGAAAGTGAGACAAGCCATGGAAATAATTGAGTATATCAATGCGGTGCAAAAGGGTCGAGACGCCGAAGAGCACAAAATCCATGTGTTAAGATAAAGAAACATTGACCACATCAAGAAATTGATCGAGTATTGGGAAAAAATGGCACGAGAGCCTCACTGGGAGATTCAAGAAAAATGGGCCAAGTGCGAGAAGAGCTAGGTCAAAATCAATAAGGAAATGAAGGATATCGTACTCCCTGTTGGTGCAATTATTTGCATAATATATTACCAAACATAAATTATCGACTGGGATTTGTAATCAGTAGAGTTGATGCACTATATGCACCAATAACAAATAGGTTCCTATGTCTATTTAGTATATCTTAGATAAGAAAACCATCAATAGAAAAATACTCTGTTTTCAAAGATAACACTCTTCACACAATTCATAAATTAGAAAGAAAAACTTACAATCATGCACTCAAAAGATTTTTCTTAGATAATGCCTTTCCCATTTACAAGTTCATGAAGTGGAAATATGGACTTTGACTTAGTTATCTGTAGCTGCTACTCTTAACAACAACTAGCAAGCAAATCTAGGCACACTTCAACAATACCACTCCAAACTTAGAAGAAAAAAATGATAACAAACTTCTCAAGAAAACAGTGAATCGAAAGGTTCTTTCTTAGGTGACAAATATATTCATTAGAGGCTCATGAAATGAAGAGATGAAATTAAGATCTTGTTCCCTATAGCATTTGAAACAACAATCAACAATCCACTTTATCCACTCTTAGAAAGAAATCAATCAATCATAACCATATCAATTCCAATCAAACCTTATTTAATACAAGAAACAATGAATATGATTGAGAGACTTCATTATATGGTGCATGAAGGTGAGAGATGAAGTCTGATCTTATTTCCTGTAACAACTCACTTCAAACTTGTAAGAAATTCTTATCTAATTCTGCACACTCTTCAAAATTAATTGATGCATCACAAGCAAAAATTTAATACAATCTTACAATCTTGCAATTCTAGAAATTACTTCATTTCTACATAGGAAACATAATTTTTACTGAGATGTTCCATTTAATGGCGTATGTAATGAAAATGATGGACTCCCAACTATTTATGTGCTGCCACACTTTGCAATCAATTCTAATAGTGAAATCAGAAATAAAATCAAAACAACAAGTACAGAAAAATAAAAATCTATACTAATAATTTACAATGAGCTTACCAAGCTGGATTAGTGGCCCTTGTCGATGCCGACATGGAAGCTTTTATATCAGCAGACGCTAAATTCTAAGAGACACATAGGATCATTGAATTCAAACTTCCAATGATATTCAGAAAATGAATTTACAAAAAGAGTTGGTTCATAAATCCAATTTGCAGCATACTAATTCCCCTCCCTTTTGGCTTAGCCATCACTCAATTTATATGATTTTTACATTAAAAATTTGGATCTAGACAATCCAATCCAAATCAAAACCATTTTCCATTAGTGGAGTTCTAGTACAACCATTATCTAATCAAGGAAATGCAGTTCCCATGAGTCTGGGCATGATCTTAGAATTTCTGGAAAATTGGCAAAGATTTAGGATGGATCGTTCCCATTGAGATAAAGGTCCACATGTGTGCGATCTAGATATTCTGGCACATGTTTTGGCATGAAAAAACATTTCTGGACAAAACCCATGTCCCCAAATTTTTAGATTCATCTTCGTCGGCCCGAAAATCTAGGTTAAAATCCAGTACCAGAATGTTGGTACCGAAATCCTGTAGGTAGTTGTTTAGTACCGGAATACACACAGTCATATCTGTGAGTACAGGATTAGCACATAACAGGTGTTGGTACCAGATTAGACACCCATTCAGTACCATATCAATGTTTCTTAATAGTCAAATGATTAGGATCATGAAAACTCAAACATTTGATCGTTTTAACTCAAGAAAACTAAACAAACCATGCTTTAATCATAAGTTACCTCTTATGCACAAGAACAAGGTCATCAAGTGTATTTATGGAGGAAACAGTCAATTAGATACACATAGAATAGGCATAATAGGCTCAAATACAGAGTAATATAAGGCATTAGAAGTGTCAAAATGGAGACTCAACATACCCCCATGCTTAAGTCAATGCATGTCCTCATGCAGCAATGATATTCAAAATTTTCAAAATTGAAGGTACTCCTCACTCGATCAAGCATTCCCCGACGTTCCACCCTTCTTCATCTCCTAAGTTCCTTCTATACAATATAAATTTCCTGGCTTTTTCTTCACACTTCTTACCCATGGAAAAGTAGTTATGATGGAAAAGTGGAGTCACGAGTAATAGATTAGATCTGTTAGTGATTTTACGTTAGGTATTATCCAATATGTTTTCGATCAAAGTTAGGAGAAAGGGTTGGTTGTGACTCTAATATGATTATAGGATAGTGGCCAAGATTTTTCATAATGAATTTGATTAATAGGCCCCCCCCTGGCTAGATTACCTTTAAAACAAAAGTGATATAAGAATAGTTTAGATCTCATTTGAAGAGAGGAATACATAAAATAATACATTCCAAGATGATTAACTCGTTTCTTATCCAAGTTTTTAGAGATGAAGCTCTTATTTCTTAGGTAAGGTGAATTACACATACTGAGGGTCCCACTTCTCATGAAAACCTATTTATTTTAAGGATATAAAGCTAAAGAGGATACTTGAAGGTTCTTAAGAACATCATTTGAGATATATAAAGGTCATCTCCTAGCCTTGATTTGATAATGCTTCAGAATGAGACCCAAGTGTTTTTGTTCAGTTTTAGGTGTGCCACTTTATGTTTTTCAACTCTCTTTACCCAACATAACCCCGCTGCCAGCATGCCTATTTAGTACCTCGGCAGGTTTACCTTAGTACCATACAAGCATGGCCCCACTACTAGCAGGCTTGTCCAGTACCTCGACGGGTTTACTTGTACTTCTTGATACTTCCTTTTTATTATATTACTCAAAATATTTACAATTATGTATACTACTCATTGACAGATTTTAGAGTATAAGGAAGGCAGGCAGTATGAGAGTGTTTTAGATTTATTAGGTACATAATTAATTGTTTGCAATTATCCCAAAGGTGACATCATCCACATTCAACTTAAATCTCATCTATTCAATGTATAATGGAACATATCAGATAATGACTAAGAGGTCCCTACAGTTAATCCTATTAGGGTTCTCATGAAAGTTCATTAAGGTTTTGCAAGGGCGGTCCACCACATGAGGTTTTCATCCATACCTTTAAGAGAAAATTGGATAAGAACGTGTTGAATCAACTAGGTTAGTATTATACATAATGGTTTCACCACTTTTCAATGGATATTTTAATTAGCAATCACTTTTTCAAAATGTTGAGGTAATAAGACAAGTGCACCCATTATCATATCGATCTAAATGTGGAAATATCTTCTTAAAGGAAAGCAAGGATGATTCATTCAAGGTTGAGTGTATAAATGTAGGAGGAAGATGTACATGAGAGTAAAAACAATTCAACACAAGACTTAAATGATCCTTGATAGAAATAACATGAAGAGATTAGCCCATACCTCTAATTACCTAAAGAAAAAATGATGTTAAGCACAAGGAAAAGATCATATCACCTTGGCATCAGTACTCGATTGGTAACTCGTATCATAACATGTTTCTGCAATACCATAATAGATAGTACTAGAATAACTGGATAGTAATGGAAAAGGGTAGTACTGGAACAGAGCAGAGGGCAGAAACAAAGTGATAGGATACATAATGGGGTTCTTTCCAGTACATAGTGATTCCTTTTGGATTGAAGAATGCACCAGCCATATTTTCTAGGGTGGTGGTCGAAGCATTCAAGGATTTTTTACATAAATTTTTGGAAGCATATTTTGATGATTGGACTATTTTTAGCTTATTGAAAAATCATATTGAATGTTTGAGACTAATGTTGGATAAGTGCAGGCAATGTCAGATTTCCCTGAACCTAAAGAAATGTATCTTCTTTTCACCCTTTGGAGTGCTGCCAGGCCATATTGTGTGTAAGCAGGGGTTGCTGGTAGATCCTTCTAAGATTGCCATCATTGTTGATCTACCTCCCCCTACTTCAGTTAGACACTTGTGCACTACGCTGGGACATACTGGATAATAAAAAAAATTCATTAAGTGCTATGCATAGATAACGACACCGATGGAAAATATTTTAAAGAAATATTTTTAGTTTCAATGGTCAGAGGAATTCCAGTAGAGCTTTGACACACTAAAACAGAAAATGGTGATTGCCCCTATTCTGGTTTTCTCAGATTGGAGTAAGGAATTTCATGTGCATGTCGATTCTTCATCTATTGCATTAGGAGCAGTGTTATCACAACCAAGAGCAGAAGATATTGACCATCCATTAGCCTTTGCTAGAAGGAAGCTCTCTACAACTGAGAAAAATTACACTACCACTGAGAGAGAAGGTTTATCCATGATGTACGTACTGTAGAAGTTTTGACACTACTTGTTGGGAGGACATTTTAATATGTTCACTGATCACTCTGCGTTGAAATACCTAGTCAACAAGCCAATTTCGGGGGGGGGATAATATGCATATGGCTACTGTTATTCTAGGAATATTATTTTTAGATTGTGGTCAAGCCAGGGAGAATGAACAAGAGACTTGACCACTTGTCTAGGTTAGAACATCGAGAGGAACCTACTAGTTTGGAGGATACAGTGCCAGATTCACAGTTACTAGCCATCAGTAAGGTTGATGATCACTTCACTGAGATAGTTCAGTTCTTGTCAACAGAAATGGCACCTCATGAATATACAGTCATTCAGAAGAAACAACTGGTAGTTTGTGATGCATATTTTTCACTTATAGCTGGACAACTATATAAGATGGGACCTGATGAGATATTGTAGAGATGCGTTATGGAGGCAGAATGACTACTGATTCTGGTAGAATCACATGAGGACATTATGTAGGAAAAGAAACATCGCATAAGGGTCTTAGAGATGGCCTCTTGTGGCCCACTCTACACAAAGATGCTAAGGAATAATACAGAGCTTGCGATGTATGCCAAAGAGTTGTGAAACCTTCTAGACGAGATGAGATGCCTTTAGCTCCTCAACTAACTTTACAAGTATTTGAGAAATGGGCCATTGATTTTGTGGGACCTATCAACCCATCGGGAAAGCACACAGAAGCTCGTTACATCATCACTGCAACATAATATTTAACCATATGGGCAGAAGCAATAACCGTTAAGGACTGTAGTGCAACTATAGTTGCACAGTTCATACTTGATGATACCTTAACCCGATTTGGATGCTCGAAGATCCTTATGAGCGATCAAGGTACACATTTTATTAATAAGGCTATTGAATCCCTCACTCAGGAATTTGCAGTCCACCATTAGAAAATCACTCCATACTATCAACAAGAGAATGGTATAGTCGAAGCTTTCAATAAGATCTTGGAGATAACACTGACGAACATTTGTAGTGTAAACCGGGATGATTGGGATTTGAGAGTACCACCAATGTTATGGAATTATAGAACCACTTGCAAGAAGCTGACAATGAAGACCCCCTTTAAGTTGGTTTATAGTCTAGAAATAGTGGTACTTATGGAATATTTGGTTCCTAGTTTAAGAATTGCAACATTCATAGATATGGATGACAATGGTGCTGTTCAAAATAAGATTGCGTAGTTGGTAGAACTAGAGGAAGATAGGTTTATTGTAGGATTCCATCAACAGGTACAGAAGGAACGAGAGAAGGACTACCATGACATGCATAACAAGAGGAAAACATTCAAATAAGGAGATTTGTACTGGTATATGACACCAAGTTCATGAAGCATCCAGGGAAGTTCCAGACACATTGGCTTGGGCCATATGAGGTTGCCTATGTTACAGAAGGAGGAGCTGCACAGTGGAAGACCCTAAATGGAGAATGGAAGGAAGTTTTAGTGAATGGGAACCGATTTAAATTGTACTATGAAAACCATCTACCTCACAACCTCAGTAAAAGCATAAGAGGAAGGGTCTAAGTACTAGGTGCAGTTGAAACTGGGTACCATAGACAGAAAAGACAGTCTGCATAAGGAAGGGAGGGACAGAGTAGAGAGCACAGGCTGCTCCGCACAGTCTAAAGTCAAAGTGAAACAGAAAGTTCAGACCTGAAGTGCCTTAGAACAAGTCACATGTGATTGTTTGGGGCATGTTGGCCCTTGGTTATGGAAGAAAGAGAATATTAAGGAAGAAAGGCAAAGTATGAACTGCGTAGAAGGCACAGTGACTGAGAATGGGTCGAGGTGGTCAAAGAAGAAGAAAATAAGGAGCGAAGTAAGGGAAAACGAGTCGTTGAACAAGAAGATCGAGGAAGATAGATCAAAAAGGAAATATGGACCGTGGACAACTCCGAAATTAGAAGAAGACGTCAACGAGTGCTTTGGAGCACCTCGCGGAAAAGAAGGAAAGACAGGCTGGCAAAGCCCTAAAATTATGGGTCAAGTGGACCTAGGGTTTTAGACACCTAGGGTTTTGGCATTTAGGATTTTGAAACTTAGACTTCACTCTAGGGTTGCCTAGGAGTCATTGTAATGTATAAATAAAGACCTAGATGAGAGAAGAAGGGTTCGTCATTGTGGGTTAAAAGAGTGATTATTGTTGTTATTAAGCGAGATAAGTGTATTGAGTCTATATTGTAAGATCTTCAGTTGGGTGCGAATATCAACCCTGCAGTTGGGTGCACAGGGAGGGGAGAGAAGAAGAGAAAGAGAGAGAGATATGCAAGATAAGTGCACATATATAACTCTATGTTTTCATATAATATATCAAGAAATGTAGTTCTGTGGATGTAGCCGTAGGGAGAGGGTGAACCATGTATATGTTGTTGTCATTTGTGGTTGATGTTGTGTTCTTTGCTTTATGGTAGTCTGTTATTGCATTATTGTGCTAGATCTGAGATATAACTGTCCAAAGTAGGCTTAAGTTGGTAAGGAATAACTAGCCCTCTATGTGTTGTTTTGGACCCACTTTACATTTCCTCTGGTTGTAGACACATGTGTCCTGCAACCCCCTATTTCTACTTCAGGTGAGACTGCATCTGTTCTATAGGTGTTGCTGAAAGGGATAGTAGTTAGGGCTTGTTGGTGGGCTATTAGAGTTGAACCCTGGGTCTTCCCATGTGCCAACATGATTATCTTAAACTCTTCATACAATATCAAGATGTCTTTTCATGGTCCTACTGAGACCTGAAAACTTATGATACCTATATCATTAAGCACACTGTCTTGCTAAAACCTAAAGTGAAACCCTTCCAACAAAAACTCTGGAAGTACCACTCATCCCTAGAGCCTCTCATGTGTCAGAAGTTAAAGAAAATGTTAGATGCCAAAATTATCTTCCAGGCTATACACTCTGCATGGGTATCTAATTTAGTTCCTATAAGGAAAAAAGTATGGGGAGATTCACCTATGCATAGATTTCAGAAATCTCAACAGGGCTTCAGAAAAAGACAACTACCTAGTCCCACCAATGGAACAACTCCTGTAGAGAATTTCTGGATCTGAAAGTTTCTCCTTACTAGATGGTTTCTCAGGGTACAACCAGGTTCTAGTTTCAAAAGAAGACCGCTTGAAAACTACCTTCCGAACCAAGTGGGGAACTTTCTCTTACAAATGCATGCCTTTTGGGTTAATCAATGCATGAGCGACCTTCTAGAGGGCCATGGATGTATAATTTTGGGTAATAATCAAAAAGTGTGTAGTACTATACTTGGATGACATGATTGTGTATTCAAAGAACAAAGAATACCACAACCAACACTTAACCCATATTTTTGAAAGGTGTAGGAAATACGAAATATCCTTAAACCCTAATAAAACTATTTTCGTTGTTGAGGAAGGTAAGTTGTTAGGCCAAATCATATCTCAAGAAGAAATTCACATAGACCCAGAAAGAATTAAGGCTATAGCTTAGCTTCCATTGCCTCACAACAAGACCCATGTCCCCAAATTTTGATACTCATCTTCATCGGCTCAGACATGTAGGTTAAAATCCAATACCAAAATGCTGGTACCAGAATCTTGTAGGTAGCTGTTTAGTAACGGAATACACACAGTCATATCCATGAGTACTGGATTAGCACAAAATAGGTGTTGGTACCGGATTAGGCACCCATGCAGTACCAGATCAATTCTTCTTAATAGTCAAATGATTAGGATCATGCAAAATCAAACATTTAATAGTTTTAACTCAAGAAAACTAAACAAACCATGCTTTAATCATAAGTTACCTCTTATGCACATGAACGAGGTCATCAAGTGTATTTATGGAGGAAATAGTTAATTAGATACACATAGAATAGGTATAATAGGCTCAGATAGAGAGTAATATAAGGCATTAGAAGTGTCAAAATGGAGACTCAACATACCACCATGCTTAAGTCATTGCATGTCCTCATGCAACAATGGTATTCAAAATTTTCAAAATTGAAGGTACTCCTCACTCGAGCAAGAATTCCCCGACGTTCCACCCTTCTTCATCTCTTAAGTTCCTACTATACAATATAAATTTCCTGTCTTTTCTTCACACTTATTACCCATGGAAAAGTAGTTATGACGGAAAAGTGGAGTCACGAGTAATAGATTAGATCTGTTAGTGATTTGACGTTAGGTCTTATCCAATCTGTTTTCGATCAAATTTAGGAGAAAGGGTTGGCTGTGACTCTAATATGATTATAGGATAGTGGCCAAGATTATTCATAATGAATTTGACTAATAGCCCCCCCCCCCCCCCCCCTGGCTAGATTACCTTTAAAACAAAAGTGATATAAGCATAGTTTAGATCTCATTTTAAGAGAGGAACACATAAAATAATACATTCCAAGATGATTAACTTGTTTCTTATCCAAGTTTTTAGAGATGAATCTCTTCTTTCTTAGGTAAGGTAAATTACACATACTGAGGGTCCCACTTCTCATGCAAACCTATTTATTTCAAAGATATAACTCTAAAGAGGATACTTGAAGGTTCTTATGAACATCATCTGAGAAATATAAAGGTTATCTCCTAGCCTTGATTTGATAATGATTCAGAATGAGACCCAAGTGTTTTTGTTCAGTTTTAGGTGTGCCACTTTATGTTATTCAACTCTCTTTACCTAGCATAGCCCTACTGCCAGCAGGCATGTTCTGTACCTCAACGGGTTTACCTTAGTACCATAAGAGCATGGCCCCACTACCAACAGGCCTGTTTAGTACCCCGATGGGTTTACTTGTACTTACTGATACTTCCTTTTTATTATATTACTCAAAATATTTAGAATTATGTATATTGCTCATTGACAATTTTTAGAGTATAAGGAAGGCAGGTGGTAAGAGAGTGTTTTAGAGTTATTAGGCACATAATTAATTGTTTACAATTATCCCAAGGGTGACATCATCCACATTCAACTTAAATCTCAGTTATTCAATGTATAATGGAACATATTGGATAATGACTAAGTGGTCCCTACAGTTAATCCTATTAGGGTTCTCATGAAAGTTCATTGAGGTTTTGCAAGGGTAGTCCACCACATGAGGTTTTCATCAATACCTTCAAGAGAAACTTGGATAAGAACTTGTTGAATCAACTAGGTTAGTATTATACATAATGGTGTCACCACTTTTCAATGAATATTTAAATTAACAATCACTTTTTCAAAATGATGAGGTAATAAGACTAGTGCACCCATTATCATATTGAGCTAAATGTGGAAATATCTTCTTAAAGGAAATCAAGGATGATTCATTCAAGGTTGAGTGTATAAATGTAGGAGGAATATGTACATGAGAGTAAAAAAAATTCAACACAAGACTTAAATGATCCTTGATAGAAAGAACATGAAGAGATTAGCCCATACCTCTAATTACCTGAAGTGAAAACAATGTTAAGCACAGGACAAAGATCATATCACCTTGGCATCAGTACTAGATTGGTAACTGGTATCAGAACATGTTTCTGCAGTACCGTAATAGATAGTACTGAAATAGTTGAATAGTAATGGAACAGGGCAGTACTGGAACATAGCAGAGGGTAGAAACAAAGTGACATGATGAATGATTTCCATAGGAGGAGATGTATACGAGGGCTTGCATAAATTCATGGTAGGGAGTGTGCAATAATTGAGAGTAACCAATGTTTACTGCATAATTAGTCTAATTCCTTAGTAAAACGAAAAAATGTTGAGTTTATACGTCCTATTGCTTGAAGCATTTAAATCGAGCAACAAAACTTGAATATATGATTAGAGCTACCATCACCTTATTACCAGTACCAGATCACCTGAGTATCGGATGGACACAGGGTTGTGCTTAGTACCAGAATAGCGCATACCTCCTCTTTTGGTACCAGATGAGAAGAGGGTTATGACAAATACCAGAATAGCGCATACCTCCTCTTTTGGTACCGTATGGACGCAGAGATGAGGTCTAATACCTGATGGACACCAAGGCAAACATTGTATTCCAATACTTGAGGAGAATTTGACACAATATCTAGTGGTATTGATTTTGAAACTTTGTAGGCTGCACCTTGAAGAAGTATCTAGTGTTTTCTAGTTTTTTGGAAGATGACCTGTGATCTGATTCAACTGAAAAACCATGTAGGTGGAACAAATACCAACACTAGATGTAGGAACTCTGGGTTTGCATCAAAATAATGCAAAAGAATTTGGTGACTGGGCTCCAAGATCTATAAGAAGAGGGTATTCTGTAATTGGATGAACATATGTTAAGATTTAGAACCCTCCTCTTTTAGAACCATGTTGATCACTGCTCTTGTTGGCACTTCCTTTTTATTACAAAAATAATAATCCTAACTACTACTGTCTCAACAACCACTCCCCCATGCTTGAGGTTTTGCATGGGCTCATGAAAAAATGTGAGATGCTAAAAAATGGGTTTCTCAGCGGGTTTCCAACATCTGCTAAAAAAAAACCAATGAAACTAATTAAAACTAGATTCTCATTCATAATTACAATCATAAAATTTAGGGAAAATGTCAAAAGTTGAATTATTAGCTATGAATAAAATAGTTTGGAATTAGCATTCAGTTTCAACTTCTATTAAAATGATCATTGAATTGATCATCCTTGTGAAATAGTTTTCTTAAAATAGATAGGTAAGGATAAAGAACGAATGCATCATTTTTTAACATCTTAAGGAAAAAGAAGAAATTTGAAGAAATAGGTCATGAAGCACTTCTTTAAGTGTTATATTTTGTTGACAAGGATGCCTTCTCCTCTTTTAAAACCATTCCAGTATTATGTGTGCATTTGGAGGATGAAGAGATTCCCTTCTCATAAGATTCCAAACAAAATTATCATAACTTTTAGAAAGAAAACTACTATAGGAACAAAAGATCTTAAACCAACTTTTTTATTAACTTTTGACATTCCCATTTATGAAAAGTATGAAAAATATGTTGCATTTTACTTATGTGCAACATTTATTTATTTATTTACCTATCCTACTCTAATTAAACAAAATAAAATTTCTTTTAAGTATAGGAATACTTCTAGTGAAGCCATGTGTGCAACAGGGTTAGAAATATATCCATACTTGGGTTTAAAATATAAAATTTAATGAACACTAGAGTATGAAGGGCCCACTGCTTTGATGATGATACCAAGCAATAATGAAAAATAAAAGAGTGATGTGACCCAATAACTAATTGAAACCATATTTCAATAGGATCACTATATTCTTGTTTCTCTTCTTTGTTTAGGTCACACAACATGTCTTCCTTTTCCATGCCACATAGAGTATCTTCTTCAAGATGATTGGTCTCTAGGGTACATACAGGATCTGGTGAGAGGCATGCTAAGAACTCCTCAATATCAGGTTCCAATGTTTTCTCTCCATTTCATTCTATCCATGATTCTTGAGTCTTCTCAACAAATTGACAATAGGAATATGAAGGGACTTCTAAATCTTCTTGTGGAGAGACAACTAAATTCTTGAATGCTGTCAAGATATGCTCTTCTTGAGAGGCGGATATCCCAGATGCTGCTAGAATGTGATAAATTTCTTGGAGGGACATTCTTCAAGCTCTTGATCATCCTTGAATTACTCTAGCTATTTGATGATCCCTGTCTTGCAACACAACTTTAGTACTTGGGGGTTCTTACAACACCCAAAAAATGATTTATCATTAAAGATCTGAATTTTAAAACTATTTGCAAAAATATAACACACCAAACTTGAACTCCTTGCATTACTGGGACCCTGTTGTCACTAGGTTATATGTTCGCACAAGTTAGCTCATCATAAATAAAACTAAATTTGCATAAATAAAAACACACTTGCATAAATAGAAACCCCACTAAAGTGGATGCGTGGGATCTTCCCACACGTCTTACCATATTCTCTCTGCCCTTAGGTCACCCATAAAAACCAATCCAAAATCTAATCCAAAGGCTACCTATTACCGTTTACAAATCCCCAGCAATGGTGCCAAAATGTTGGTGCAATTATTTGCATAATATATTACCAAACATAAATTATCGACCAGGATTCGTAATCAATAGATTTGATGCACTACATGTGCCGATAACAGATAGGTTCCTATGTCTGTTTAGTATATCTTAGATAAGAAAACCATCAATAACAAAATACTCTGCTTTCAAAGATAACACTCTTCACACAATTCAGAAATTAGAAAGCAAAACTTACAATCATGCACTCAAAAGATTTTTCTTAGATAATGCCTTTACCATTTACAAGATGGAATTTGACTTAGTTATCTGTAGTTGCTACTCTTAACAACAACTAGCAAGCAAATCTAGGCACACTTCAACAATACCACTCCAAACTTAGAAGAAAAAAATTGATAACAAAACTTCTCAAGAAAACAGTGAATCAAAAGGTTCTTTCTTAGGTGACAAATATGTTCATTAGAGGCTCATGAAATGAAGAGATGAACTTAATATCTTGTTCCTTGTATCATTTGAAACAAAAATCAACAATCCACTTTATCCACTCTTAGAAAGAAATCAATCATAACCCTATCAATTCCAATCAAACCTTATTTAATACAAGAAACAATGAATATGATTGAGAGACTTCATTATATGGTGCATGAAGGTAAGATATGAAGTCTGATCTTATTTCCTGTAACAAATCACTTTAAACTTGTAATAAATTCTTATCTAAATCTGCACACCTTTCAAAATCAATTGATGCATCACAAACAAAAATTTAATACAATCTTACAATCTTGCAATTCTAGAAATTACTTCATTTCTACACACGAAACATAATTTTTACTGAGATGTTCCATTTAATGGAGTATGTAATGCGAATGATGGACTCCCAATTGTTCTTGTGCTGCCACACTTTGCAATCAATTCTAATAGTGAAATTGGAAATGAAATCAAAACAACAGGTACAAAAAAATAGAAATCTATACTAATAATTTACAATTAGCTTACCAAGTTGGATCGATGGCCCTTGCCGATGCCAACATGGAAGATTTTATATTAGCAGATGATAAATTCTAAGAGACACATAGGATCATTGAATTCAAACTTCCATTGATCTTCAGAAAATGAATTTACAAAAAAGTTGGTTCAGAAATCCAATTTGCAGCATACTAATTCCCCTCCCTTTTGGATTAGCCATCACTCAATTTATATGATTTTTACATTACAAATTTGGATCTAGACAATCCAATCCAAATCAAAACCATTTTCCATCAGTGGAGGTTGAGTACAACCATTATCTAATCAAGGAAATGCAGTTCCCACGAATCTGGGCATGATCTTAGAATTTCTGGAAGATTGGCAAAGATTTAGGATGGATCGTTCCCCCTGAGCTAGAGGTCCACACATGTGCGATCTAGATATTCTGGCACAGATGTCGAAATGAAAACACATTTCGATACCAAACCCATGTCCCCAAAGTTTTAGATTCATAGTCATCATCCTGGAATCTAGGTTAAAATCCGGTACCAAAATGCTGGTACCGAAATCCTATAGGTAGTTGTTTAGTACCGGAATACACACAGTCATATCCATGAGTACTGGATTAGCACAAAACAGGTGTTGGTGCTATATTAGACACCCATGTAGTACCGGATCAATGCTACTTAATAGTCAAATGATTAGGATAATGCAAACTCAAACATTTAATCAAACTAAACAAACCATGCTTTAATCATAAGTTACCTCTTATGCACATGAACGAGGTCATCAAGTGTATTTATGGAGGAAACAGTCAATTAGATACACATAGAATAGTTATAATAGGCTCATATAGAGGGTAATATAAGGCGTTAGAAGTGTCAAAATGGAGACTCAATACTCCCCGAGTTTGGCATGCCCAACGACTTTGTCGACTTACGCGACATAGTCAAATCACACACTGAGAAAGATTCATCATGGGCCGAAGAAATAGAAAAGGTGCTAGACACGGTGCCAGGTTAGGTGTGATAGTTTATGGAACAACCAATCAAAGCTCGAGTTATGCTGCAACAGTTAAGTGTCAACCTAGTCAAGTATCGAGCACATGAAATAGAGATAAGAGAGATTAGCGCAACCCTGATGGAACATCATAGGTTCCCATACGCCAACACCTGCGGGGAGTTTTTCATCAAGTGGTCGGAGTAAGAGAAGAGTCACCCTCTTAAGAGATATCTTTAGATGACTCTTAGACAAAATGATAGGAGAGAACACCACGTGGAAAATTTTGTTTTACTTATCTGCACTTTAGCCATTATTTTTAGTTAATTTTATGTTATAAATAGGAGCATCGACCGATTAGTTAAGGGTCGATGGTTGTTGCAAGAAACTCTCATTGTTGGTTTTGTTAAGAACTATTTTAGAGTTGCCTTTAATTGAGAAGTCTGTTTGGACCAGAGACAAGTTTATGTTTTCATCAAATGCGTGTATGATTGGATGTGGAGAAGAATTATTTCCTATTTTGTCTCATGAATGTATGCAATAACGAGTAAGAGCTATTAAATCTATTGATAAGTTATCTGATTCAATGTTTTACAGTTCTTTATTTAATGATGAAAATGAATCGTTGTGTTATTATGTGATGGATGATTAGAGTTAAGTGAATTATTTTACTTGTCATTGTTTATCGCATGCATGTTTTCTTCTGATAATTTGTATCTCAGTCAGTAATTGGAATACTCACACGGTTAACTTATTATTACTAGGCCTGTGGTAGATGATCATTGTCTGCATGCTAGAGTAATGGGTTGTCTCAAGATCAACCTCTTATCCAGATGTTTAGTTTGTTCCCACTTTGTCACCTAGTTGGTTTATATTGGCTTTATCTTATATCAGTCGTACCTAAGAGAAAACACAAAAATAGAACTTTGAACCAGAGGAGAAATCCTTTGCAATAAAATCTAGAGCCCATCGATTAATTGGTTGGATCAAAAGATCTGGAGAACCATTCCACCATTAAACATTGTAGAGTCTAATTGGGTCTTTGTGGCAGGTTTGGTTCCTATTGTTGATTTAAAGGGATTTAGGACCCATCAACATAATTGGGGCTAGAAGGAGGACTTGAAAGAATGAATGGCTGAATACATATTTCACATAATATTCCAGACAGCCTGCAGATTCAAAACAACCCACATGCATGACTAGTCATTCTGAACACAACCCACACATTGAGTACTCCTGAAATGAGTAAGTCACCCCAAGACAAGGAAGAAATATTGTACCCGAACATACCTTACGCTCTCCCTCATGAGAAATTGAATCAATTTAGAAGAATCACAAGAGCATATGCCCGATAGATTGGTGCATTGTCCTTAGCTCCGATACTTCCTCAAAGACACAAAATAATAAGACCAGTGGTCGACACCCCCGACCATGATTTTTTGCACACAATAGAAGACCTAATGTATTTCGCAATCACTGAAATAAAAAATCCTCTTAATCTAATCCTTGAAAATCCAATCGACGTCTCTGAGATGGACGATTTTTCGGAAGAGGAAGGGTTCAACTCAGAACGCTCAGTTTCAAGATTTGAAGATATGGAAGATCATAATGACCATGATGAAGAGAGGGTAAACCCACCGCAAAAAAATCAACCTTAGTTTGCCAGAGACGCTTTGGCCATCCTTGGACGAGTACATAACCTTCCCTGACACCTAGAGAACTTACTTCCTATATTTGACCCTGAAACTTCATGATTGCATGAAGACCATATCAAGAAATTCATACTAGCTATTAGACTTATGAATGTCCAACATGAATACGTAGTATGTAGTTTATTCCCCTACACTTTTGAGAATTCGGCTTCCACATGGAATTTTAACTTACTTGTAGGATCCATAACAAGTTGGACAAAGTTTCAAAAAGTTTTTTTAGATAAATTTGCAAAAGAGACTACTACAAGAGCTTTGATGGCTGAGTTGTTTGCCACCACCATGAGTTCAAAGGAAAGGGTCAAAGACTTCAACCAAATATTCAAAACTATCTTAAATAAATTCCAGCCTGAAGCTAAACCTATTCAGGGGTTGCAAATTGAAGTATATGCTAATGCTCTTCCAACTTCTATTTCCATGTTCATGAAGAGGGATGACAAACGAACCTTGGTTGAGAATTTTGAAGAAGCCAAAACTATAGAGTTCCAAATGAAAGGATGCAAAGAAATTCAGGTCTCCTTAGTTAAGAAAGAAGCTCACCCCCTTCCCCAGAGGGGACTATTTCTCACTAGATCCCTAGGGAAACAAGTAGAACAAGCTCCTAAAAAGGGAAGTGGGGACATAGAGGACCTACAACACATGGTCAAGAAGTTGTCAAATGAAATCATAGACATGAAGAGAACTGAAGGGGAGGGAAACCAAGGCCAAAGTCCCTATAATCCTTTCTTTAAAATAAATCCATCGTTCAAATAAATTGAACCTCCCCTAGCCAACCTAAACATCGATCTGGGAAATGTAGCATCTGACTCTTTCTGCACTTATCACCAAGAGAACCACTCTGAAAGAGACTACCTTCAATGGGTGCATTCCATGAATTTAATGGCCAATAGGTTTCTAGATGAGGTCTCCTTAAATGAACAACCAAGAGGGTCAACTATAAATATCATCGATCAGGAAAAGGCTGATTCACCAGAAGAAACAACCATGTTGATATGGGATCCTGATGTACCTATTCCTTCTGATGACCTATCTGAAGTCCAAGAACCACCCATAGAAGTCTTGGTTGTGCAAACACAAAGTAGGGGTCAAATGGTCTCAGAAAACCCTGCCCCTGCCCAAACTTCGGGAGGAAGGTCAACTCCTGATCACCCAAAAGCACCTTTTTCTCCCTGTAAGAACCCTATAAATATCCATACACGATAATCTCCCAAGATAGAATACAACATAGTATAAGATTTGAAGAATTTGAAGGCTAATATATCCGTTATGGACATATGTAGAATCCCTTAGCAAAAGGACTTCATGTTACAAGCTTTGAAATCAGTAGAAAATCCTACGACAAGCATTGATCAGGGAAGAAATCCAACTCCCATAGATCTAGGAAATAAACTAACTATGAATGCCTACTCTGAATATAAGAAGGGAAAAACTTTTTTCCCACCATTTCTTTTAACATTCAAAGTCTTCGATAGAAACCTCCATAACCATTTGGTCGATTCAGGAGCATCCTCTAATGTTATGCCACTAAATGTAGTTCCTCTCAAAAGTGATAAACATGTAATACAATTGGACAAAACCCAGGTGAAGGTCATGGGAGAACTCAAAGATGTAATGATCAGAATAACAACACATCCTAAATTTGTGCAAGTGATTGACATCATTATGGTATATATCCTAGAAGCTTATGGATTATTATTAAGCTGAGACTGGTCTGATAATTTAAATGAATACTTTAGTACAGACTAGGATCACATTTGGTTACCATTAAAGGGGCACACAAACATGATCAAAATCGACAGTGAAAGATATCTAAAACATATTGTTACTGACCTAGAAACTCTAAATGAGCCCTCATCGACAGATTTCCCTGTGATAGGAAATTACTCCTGTGATTCCTACTTCGAGAACTTCTCCCCTCTCTCAGGAGGAATTTCCGATGATGGAAGAAGAAAACCTTTATGCCAAGAACCCGCATTACAAATCACAGAACAAACAGAAGGAAAAGAGGAAAGTGACAAGAAAGAAGAAGCTGGAAGATTCTGCCCACAAGTTTGGACCTTATACTTTGATGGATCTAAATCACAAGAAGGGTTTGGGGAAGGGTGAATCCTCATTAATCCTAAAGGTAAACAACATTTTCTATCTTGTAGACTTGAGTTTGAGTGCACAAACAATACCGCAGAGTATGAAGCTCTAGTACAAGGGCTAAAGAAAGACATAGACCTAAACGCTAAAGAATTAAAGGTTTTCGGAGATTCTGAAATCATTGTTAGACAAGTAAGGAATACTATACATTGCAACTCTACACACCTAAATAACTACCAACATGAAGTGCACATTCTAATAGAATATTTTGAAGCTTTCAACATTACAATGATTCCCAGAGAAAAGAACATTCTTGTTGATTCTCTGGTCACCGCTGCTTCAAGGCTATCACCTCTGGAATATTATGAAGCCTCTCATTTCACTATGGAGCTAATATACAAGCCATCGGTGCCCATAAACATTTCTAATTGGAAGGTCTTTGAAGGAGATGAACAAATCATAAACTTTCTGACTAACTAATATAATTTCAAAGGATTGGCTATTGACGATGAAGTATTCCAGGAACAATCAATAGAGGTCAATCCTTAGAAATATCAACCAACTAAAAAATCAGAGTATCACACAATTCCAAAGGGAATAGATAATTTAGAGAACCTTTTTGACCTAAAAGAAAGATTTAAGGTGTCAAAAAATGTGAAGACCGGTAGTTCCTGTCCTATGCATGAAACCATAAATCTTGGAACACCGAAAAACCCCAAAACCGTAAACCTCGGTAAGATGATATCTAAAGAGGAGATAAAGTCTTTTTTGGCCCTTGGTTATGGAATAAAGCAAATATTAAGGAAGAAAAGTGAAGTACGAACTGTGCGGAAGGCACAATGACTGAGAATGGGTCGAAGTGGTCAAATAAGCAGAAAATAAGGAGAGAAGTAAGGGAAAATGAGTCGTTGAACATAAGATTGTGGAAGACATATCAAAAAGGAAATATGGACTGTGGAAAACTCAGAAAGTGAAAGAAGACATCAACAAGTTCTTTGGAGCACCTCACAGAAAGAAGGAAAGACAGGCTGGCGAAGCCATGAAATTACGGGTCAAGTGGAACTAGGGTTTTGGCATTTAGGGTTTTAACACTTAGACTTCGGTCTAAGGTTGTCTGGAAGTAATTGTAATGTATAAATAAATACCTAGATGAGAGAAGAAGGGTTCTTCATTGTGGGTTAAGAGAGTGATTATTGTTGTTATTAAGTGAGAGAAGTGTATTGAGTCTATATTGTAATATCTTCAGCTAGGTGCGATGATCAACCCTGCAACTAGGTGTGCAGGGAGGGGAGGGAAGAAGAGAAAGAGAGAGAGAGATCTACAAGCTAATTGCGTAGATAGAACTGTATCTTTTCTTATAATATATCAAGAAATGCAGTTTTGTGGGCGTAGCCATAGGGAGAGGGTGAACCATGTATATCTTGTTGTCATATGTGGTTGATGTTTTGTTCTTTAATTTCTGGTAGTCTGTTATTGCATTATTGTGCTAGATCCGATATATAACTGTGCAAAATAGGATTAAGTTGGTAAGGAATAACTAGCCCTCTGTGTGTTGTTTTGGACCCACTTTCCATTTCCTCTAGTTGTAGACACCTGTGTCCTGCAACCCCCTATTGCTACTTCGAGTGAGACTGCATCTGCTCTGCAGATGTTTCTGAAATGGATAGTAGTTAGGGCTTGTTGGTGCACTGTTAGATTTGAACCTTGGGTCTGCCCCTGTGCCAAAAAATGGTTTTGTTGTTGGGACCAGTATCTTCTTGAGGGAATGTCAAGGTGGTTTCCATTGAAGACAAAGATTCAAAAGTTGATAGAAGAACAAGAGAAAGACTTCGATGAAGCTCAAAATAAAAACCCTAATAATAGTACAGAGAATTGGTAGGGAAGGTATACATTTACCGATATACACAAGTTTTTCTTTGGAGGAATTAATAAGGATCTATACGAGTGATTATCCAGGTTAGTAGATACCTAGTTTGAGATCAGATCTATACCACCTGTGGTTTGGACGTCGGTGTTGATAAAGAAAGTCAAGAGATTTGATAATTCCATGTCAAGAGCAGTAGATCAATGGTTTGATAACACCATTGGAGGGTACATTAATGAGTTTTCTATTGACAGAGTAGAGTCATATAGCCAAGAAGAGAGGTATTTCTTTAAGGGACCGAGATGAAACTTTTTACACTTTTTGAAGTTGAAGATCAAGATGCTATTGCATGAGAAGAACATATTGAAGATACAATAATTGGTCAGATTGAAAAGATAATTTTCAAGAACTCACACACTGACAATGACATAGAGGTTGGACACACATGTAGTGGGAGAACCTTCAGAGAGGTTCCTCTGGTAAACCTGTTTGAGCAGATCCACGCACCACTGGCACAGGACGAAGGGTTCTACAGTGGAGAAGAAGAAAAGTTATTGAACGAGGAACATTCAGGATCTGCTGGGGCAGAGGAAGAGAAGACTAAAGAACCTCATCAAGAAGAATCTGAAACTTCAGGAACTACACCGACTGTCGAAGTAAGTACTATTACTCCTCCTGTCATTTTAGCAACGTTAAGTAACCAGATTAATCAAAGTTATCAGAGCACTTAAAGCACTGTTACCAACAGTTTACGACATAGTCAGTCAAGAAACCTTGGAATATCTATGGAAGATGAGATGAGGCTACCTATATTTAAAGGAGATGGATCTGAATATCCTGACCAACATTGGTTCTTATGCGAAGTTGTATGGAGTATCAAGAAATTCAGTGACGAAGCTGTTAAGAGAGCTTAGTTTAGTACTACCTTGAGAGACCGCGCACTGAGCTGGTACATGAATTTTGTTAAAGGAGTTGTACAACCTAAACCACTGAATGATATCAAGACTGCAATGAGTGCAAAATTCAATAAACCCAAGTCGGATTCGCAGTGCATTATAGAATTGAAAGAAATCAAATAGAGAGTAGTTGAAGCTGTTTGGGAGTTTGATAAGAGGTTTAAGACCTTGACAGGCTGCTTGAAATTTCAGATTCCAGAAGAATATAATAAGGAATGGTTCATTGCTTCCCTCTTACCACACATCAGAGTTACTCTGATGCAATAAAAGGTCACTTCGCAGGCTGAGGCATTGGATATTTCCATGAAACTAGAATCAACCCCTATGGGAGAATCCAACTTAGGCATGAGTCAAATTTTGAGTCAGGTAACTAGCTTATCTCTGCAGGTTGAAGATATGAAGAAAGAAAAGGGAAAAGATAAAAGATAAGACATCTGGTGTATCAGATGCAAGTCAGGGGGCCATGACAAGGAACATTGTCCCCTATTTCATGAGTACTTGGCCTCTGGAGCTCCGATCCCTTTGAATAAGGTTACTCTACCCTGGTGCGAGGTATGTAGAAATAGAAATCACCCTGGTGAATGATATTACATGAAAAAATATGTCCATACACCTACCAATCTTTATTGCACATTCTGTAAATCTATGGGGTATGATGAGAAGGATTGTAGGGCTTATGAACTCTTGCATGAAAGGTCAAGAGATACATATAGCATTCAAGGAGAGATGCAACATGAGGGAAATACTATGTAGTTTAATTCCCCGGGAAGAGGATGAGAAGGACGCATGGGTCGAGGTCGAGGTCATATCATTTGTTATAAATGCGCCCAACTAGGTCACTTGGAAAGGGACTGTCAGAACCCTTGTACCACTTTCAGCTACTGCAACTCATTTGAACATGTTATTGAGGATTGTCCATCATTGTTAGCGAAACTTCAGGAGAGGAAAGGAGGAAACCAACAAGTACAACTGATATCAGCAGAACCTTGTAGAGAGGATCCAAAAGTCACTGTTATCACTAGAGGAGGCATTGTTATAGGAGAAGAAAGAGTGATCCTAGGAAAGACTACATAAGAATCAAGGGTCATAAGAGCTACAGAGAAGACACAAGTGTTTTATCCGAGGAAAGAAAATTAGACGTTTGAAGAAGCAAGAAGAGAATTTGGAAGAGATCAGGCTTCTTCATCAAAGACACAACCAAAAGTGAGAGAATGTGGGATTCCTATGGCATTCAATCAATTTGCATCACTTGGAGAAGGAAAAGAGGCAATCAAGGTTGTCATTTTATTGTATATGTTCATTTATTTGATTAAGGATGAAAGAGTTGTGCAAGGACTACAACAATTGATCAGATAGTATGGGCTAGGGAAGGTAGACCCTCTACTGAATAGAGCAGTACATCAAGTATCCAAAAAGAGAAGGACAAACATATAACTACACCTTAATTCTCATATTGGGGACTATGACATAGATTATGTGGTCCTCGACTTAGGGTTAGAAGTCAACATTATGACGAAGCAGACCTGGGCACTAATGGGAAAACCTAAGTTGATTTACTCCTCTATCAAGCTTAGGATGGCTAATCAATAGTTAGTAAGCCCCTTTGGAAGAATGGAGCATGTCCATGTGGACATCGATGGGGTAAGGACATTTGCAGACTTCGAGGTGATTGAGATAGTTGATGATAGTTGTCCTTATCCTGCACTATTGGGAATGGATTGGGATTTCAACAATTCAATTGTGGTTGAATTAAAGAAAAGAAGAATGACATTTGAAGGTGATGGCTTTTGGGTCATTGCACCTTTGGATCCTGATGAAGGTCACAGATACAAAGAACCCATCAGAGAATAAGACCACACATACGAGCTAGAGAATATATATAAATTGACAGCAAGGCAACATGATTACATTAATCCTACGACAGATGGGAATTTAAGCTGGTGAAGTGACAATGCCTGCTCATCAGATTTAGATGAAGCACTAGAGAATTGGCAGAACGAAATGTATGAAGTTTTTGCATGGAGGTGTGCCATATTGACCAAGGAAGTTCGCTAGATTAGCACAGAAGTAAGTAATTTTCCCACATTTGATGGTTTAAATCATTTAGAAACTTTCTTACTAGTATTTGAAGAAATTGTACCAGTACAACAGAGACTGTTGGCACTGGATGAAGCCTTTAAAGAAACACAAACGAGATGGTGGGGAAAACACAAGAAGAACATTGCAGACTATGTGCAATGTCGCACTTTGATGATAATGCGCTTTTCAGAACAAGTCAAAGGGTGAAAAGTTTGATACACAGGTCAGAGCTTCCCAAAGGACCATGTGCGAAGTTGTGAGGAAACCTAGAGAAGTATTCCTCAAGAATAGTGGGTGCATAAGTTCATCAAAACTTTGGACACAACACCTATCAATTGGTATCTTCAAGTAGAACTGCACCTCACCACTTTAGATTGGTACGGTATGACTCAGAATGTTGTAGCTACATTTTTATTTGAGAGTCAGTACCCCACAGTAGATTAAGATTTTCAAGTTGTAAGACAAAAAGTCTTTGAGGAGGAACCTAACCTCCCTTTGGAGCAAGAGCAATATTAATGGACTGTACCTTTTCTGAAATTGCAAGGTTGTTACAATATCAATGTTGATGAAGACGATGATTATAGGAATGTGAACATTGCAGAAAGTGAAGGAAAGAGAGACATATAATGGCTAGGAGTTGAACTACCTTTCATTGGACAACCAATTAAAATCAAGAAAGTTAATATGTTCATAGAGAAAGCACCTAAGCTCACAAATGTTGGAGATTATTGGGATGATGCCACTATTGACAAGATCACAAAACTAATGCATGAATATCAGGACTTGTTTCCAACCAAGTTCACGGACATGAAGAGAATAAAAGGGCCCATGGGATAAATGAAGATCCCCTTGAAACCAGATGCAAGGCCAGTTAAGCAGAGACCTTACAGACTGAATCCAAAGTATAAGCAGAAAGTCAGGATTGAACTAGACAGAATGCTGGAAGCATGAATCATAGAACATGTTGAAGAGTCAGAATGGATTAGCCCTATGGTGGTACAGGATAATAATTAAGGAGAGATCAAAATCTGTGTAGACTTGAGGAAACTGAATGATTCCTTCTTACATGATCCATTCCCTACACCGTTTATTGATGAAGTGTTATATAATGTCAGAGGACAGGAAGTTTACTCCTTCACAGATGGATTTCAGGCTATAACCAGATCAAGATTGCTAAGGAAGATCGCCATAAGACCACATTTGAAACATAATGGGGTTCTTTCTAGTACACAGTGATTCCTTTCAGATTGAAGAATGCACCAACCATCTTTTCTAGGGTGGTGGTCGAAGCATTCAAGGAATTTTTACATTAATTTTTGGAAGCATATTTTGATGATTGGATTGTTTTTAGCTTATTGAAAAATCATATTGAATGTTTGAGACTAATGTTGGATAAGTGTAGGCAATGTCAGATTTCCCTGAACCTAAAGAAGTGTATCTTCTTTTCACCCTTTGGAGTGCTTCCAGG
This sequence comes from Picea sitchensis, assembly GCA_010110895.2. Taxonomy (NCBI): domain Eukaryota; kingdom Viridiplantae; phylum Streptophyta; class Pinopsida; order Pinales; family Pinaceae; genus Picea; species Picea sitchensis. The sequence continues at coordinate 228,138 of SNQJ01S0006795.1, read as the reverse complement.
CCATATTGTGTGTAAGCAGGGGTTGCTGGTAGATCCTTCTAAGATTGCCATGATTGTTGATCTACCTCCCCCTACTTCAGTTAGACATTTGTGCACTGTGCTGGGACATATTGGATAATACATAAATTTCATTAAGGGCTATGCATAGATAATGACACCGATGGAAAATATTTTAAAGAAATATTTTTAGTTTCAATGGTCAGAGGAATGTCAGCAGAGCTTCGACACACTAAAACAGAAAATGGTGACTGCCCCTATTCTAGTTTTCCCAGATTGGAGTAAGGAATTTCATGTGCATTTCGATTATTCATCTATTGCATTAGGAGTAGTGTTAGCACAACCAGGAGCAGGAGATATTGACCATCCATTAACCTTTGCTAGAAGGAATCTCTCTACAACTGAGAAAAATTACATTACCACTGAGAGAGAAGGTTTAGCCATGGTATACATACTGTAGAAGTTTTGACACTACTTGTTGGGATGAAATTTTAAGATGTTCACTGATCACTCCAAGTTGAAATACCTAGTCAAAAATCTAGTGTTGGGGGGAATAATATGCAGATGGCTACTGTTATTCTAGGAATATTATTTTTATATTGTGGTCAAGCCAGGGAGAATGAACAAGGGACTTGACCACTTGTCTAGGTTAGAACATGGAGAGGAACCTACTAGTTTGGAGGATACCATACCAGATGCACAGTTATTGGTCATCAGTAAGGTTGATGATCACTTCACCAAGATAGTTCAGTTCTTGACAACAGAAATGGCACCTCGTGAATATACAATCATTCAGAAGAAACAGTTGGTAGTTCGTGCTGCAGATTTTTCACTTATAGATGGACAACTATATAAGATGGGACCTGATGAGATCTTGAAGAGATGCGTTATGGAGGCAGAATGACTACTAATTATGGCAAAAGCACATGAAGGCATCACAGGAGAACATTATGCAGGAAAAGAAACATCGCATAAGGGTCTTAGAGATGGCCTCTAGTTGCCCACTCTACACAAAGATGATAAGGAATACTACAGAGATTGCGATGTATGCCAAAGAGTTGTGAAACCTTCCAAATGAGATGAGATGCCTTTAGCACCTCAACTAACTTTACAAGTATTTGAGAAATGGGACATTTATTTTGTGGGACCTATCAACCCACCAGGAAAGCGCATAGGAGCTCGTTACATCATCATTGCGACATAATATTTAACCAGATGGGAAGAAGCAATAGAAGTTAAGGACTATAGTGCAACTACAGCTGCGCGGTTCATATTTGATGATATCATAACCCGATTTGGATGCTCTAAGATCCTTATGAACAATCAAGGTACACATTTTATTAATAAGACTATTGAATCCCTAACTCAGGAATTTGCAGTACACCATCAGAAAAGCACTCCATACCATCCACAAGAGAATGGTACAGTCTAATCTTTCAATAAGATCTTGGAGATAGCGTTGATGAAGATTTTCAGTGTAAACCGGGATGATTGGGATTTGAGAGTACCACCAGTGTTATGGAATTATAGAACCACTTGCAAGAAGCTGACAATGAAGACCCCCTTTAAGTTGGTTTATGGTCTAGAAGTAGTGGTACCTATGGAATATTTGGTTCCTAGTTTAAGAATTGCAACATTCACAGATATGGATGACACTGGTGTTGTTCAAAACATGATTGCGTAGTTGGTAGAACTAGAGGAAGATAGGTTTATTTTAGGATTCCATAAGAAGGTACAGAAGGAATGAGAGAAGGACTACCATGACATGCATATCAAGAGGAAAGCATTCAAACAAGGAGATCTGGTATTGGTATATGACACCAAGTTCATGAAGCATCCAAGGAAGTTCCATACACATTGGCTTGGGCCATATGAGGTTTTCTATGTTACAGAAGGAGGAGTTGCACAGTTGAAGACCCTGAATGGAGAATGGAAGGAAGTTTTAGTGAATGGGAGCTGGTTTAAATTGTACTATGACAACTAGCTGCCTCACAGCCCTTAGTAAAAGCATAAGAGGAAGGTTCTAAGTACTAGGTGTAGTTGAAACTGGGTACCAGACACAAAAAAGATAGTTTGCACAAGGAAGGGAGGGACATAGCAGAGAGCACAGGCTACTTCACGCAGTCTGAAGTCAAAGTGAAATAGAAGGTTCATACCTAAAGTTCCTCGGGACTAGTCATATGTGAGTGTTTGGGGCATGTTGGCCCTTGGTTAAGGAAGAAAAAGAAGATTAAGGAAGAAAGGTGAAGTATGAACTATGTAGAAGGCACAGACTGAGAATGGGTCGAAGTGGTCAAAGAAGAAGAAAATAAGGAGAGAAGTAAGGGAAAATGAGTTGTTGAACAAGAAGAATGAGGAAGATAGATCAATAAGGAAAGATGGACTGTGGAAAACTCAGAAAGTGGAAGAATATGTCAACGAGTGCTTTGGAGCACCTCGCGGAAAAGAAGGAAAGATAGGTTGGCGAAGCCCTGAAATTACGGGTCAAGTGGAACTATTTAGACACCTAAGGTTTTGGCATTTAGGGTTTTGAAACTTAGACTTCGGTCTAAGGTTGTCTAGGAGTCATTGTAATGTATAAATAAAGACCTAGATGAGAGAAGAAGGGTTCGTCATTGTGGGTTAAGAGAGTGATTATTGTTGTTATTAAGCGAGAGAAGTGTATTGAGTCTATATTGTAATATCTTCAGTTGGGTGTGAATATCAACCCTGCAGCTGGGTGCGCAGGGAGGGGAGAGAAGAAGAGAATGAGAGAGAGAGATATGAAAGATAAGTGCACAAATATAACTCTATGTTTTCATATAATATGTCAAGAAACACAGTTCTATGGATGTAGTCGTAGGGAGAGGGTGAACCATGTATATCTTTTTGTCATGTGTGGTTGATGTTGTGTTATTTTCTTTATGGTAGTCTGTTATTGCATTATTGTGCTAGATTTGAGATATAAATATGTGAAGTAGGCTTAAGTTGGTAAGGAATAACTATCCCGTTGTGTGTTGTTTTGGACCCACTTTTCATTTCCTTTGGTTGTAGACACATGTGTCCTGCAACCCCCTATTGCTACTTTGGGTGAGACTGCATATGCTCTGTAGGTGTTTCCGAAAGCGATAGTAGTTAGGGCCTGTTGGTGGGTTGTTAGAGTTGAACCTTGGGTCTGCCCATGTGCCAACATGATTATCTTAAACTCTTTAGACAATATCAAGATGTCTTTGCATGGTCCTACCGAGACCTAAAAACTTATGATACCTGTATCATTCAACACACTGTCCTGCTAAAACCTGAAGTGAAACCCTTCCAACAAAAACTATGGAAGTACCACTCATCCCTAGAGCCTCTCATATGTCAGGAGTTAAAGAAACTGTTAGATGCCAAAATTATCTTCCAGGTTAGACACTCTGCATGGGTAGCTAATTTAGTTCCTATAAGGAAAAAAGTATGGGGAGGTGCACTTATAAGGAAAAATGTATGGGGAGATGCACCTATGCGTAGATTTCAGAAATATCAACAGGGCTTTAGAAAAATACAACTACCTAGTCCCACCAATGGAACAACTTTTTCAGACTGTTTCTGGCTCTGAAAGTTTCTCCTTACTAGATAGTTTCTGAGGGTACAACTAGGTTCTAGTTTTAGAAGAAGACCACTTGAAAACTACCTTTCGAACCAAGTGGGGAACTTTCTCTTACAAACACATACCTTTTGGGTTAATTATTGCATGAGCGACCTTATAGAGGGCCATGGATGTGTCTTTTTGGGGAATAATAAAAAAGTGTGTAGTAGTATACTTGGATGACGTGACTGTGTATTCAAAGAACATACAATACCACATCCAACACTTAACCCATATTTTTGAAAGGTGTAGGAAATACGGAATATCCTTAAACCCTAATAAAACTATTTTCACTATCGAGGAAGGTAAGTTGTTAGGCCACATCATATCTCAAGTAGACATTCACATAGACCCAGAAAGAATTAAGGCTATATATCAGCTTCCATTGCCTCACAACAAGAAGGTTATGTAGTCGTTATTAGAGAAAATGAATTTTGTGAGGAAGTTCACTCCTGATTTCGCTGAAACTATCAAAACCCTACACAAAATGATTCGTAAGGATGTTGAGTTTAAGTGGGATGATGAATAGAAGAAGGCTTTCAACAATATTAAAACTACAATCTCTCAATCCCCAGTATTGCAAAGTCCCAATTTCAACAAAGATTTCTTCCGCTATACTTTCGCCTCCGACCATTTGTTAGCCACAGTATTAACTTAGATGGATGGTGAAAAAAATGAAGCCCTGGTATCATTCATGAGCACTAATATTTAGGGGTCCGAACTAAATTATCCTGCTATAGATAAACATGATTATGCAGTTTATAAGGCAGTAAAACATTTCAGATATTATATCCTCAAGAACCACACCAAAGTAATCATACCTCACCTTACAGTTCGATCCCTATTTAATCAACATGAGATGGGGGAAAGAAGAGGAAATTGGATGGAAGTAGTTCAAGAATTTGATCTAGATATAAAACCTGCTAAACTGGTTAAAGGACAAGGGTTATGCAAATTGGAAACTGAAGCTCAAGATCAAGTAAATGAATACCCTGTATGGGAGAACGAAATGGAATTATGGTGTGGTGAATCTTCATACATTTACCCAGGACAAGAGCCTTGGTATGAGAAACTAACTTATCTCCTACACCATGGGACCTGTCCAGAAAACCTCAACCCTAGGGAAAGGAGAGCTCTCAGGTTAAAATCTGCACAATATTGCCTCATAAATTTGGTACTCTTTCGGGTTAATTATGTTGGGGTACTTTTGAGATTCCTCAAATGTGAATATGTAGACAAAGTTCTAAAGGAGATCCATGATGGCCCTGCCGATGGACATTTTGTAGGAGACACCACCTCTCATAAGATATTGAGGCTGGATATTATTGGCCCACTTTGTTCAAGGATGCTCACACATACGTTAGAAACTGTAAAACTTGTCAAATAAGCGTTGGGAAAGAGAAGAGAGTAGCGGTCCCACTCCAATTGGTGACTATTTCTAGGACTTTCGAGAAATGGGGGTTATATATCATAGGATAAATTACACCAAGTTCATAGAAACAACATAAGTAAATACTTACTTCCACCAATTACTTCACGAAATGGGCATAGGCCATCCCTCTGACTCATATAAACGAGAAGGTGGTAATCCAATTCATAGAACAATAGATAATCACTAGGTTCGTCGTCCCTTCTGTCCTAGTTTTTGATAATGCAAATTTATTTTCTTCCACCCTATTAATGAAGTTTACTCTAGACAAAGGAATCATAATTAGGTACTTTGCAAATTACTATCCATGGGGAAATGGAGTGGCAGTATCAACTAATAAGAACCTAGTGAGGATATTAAAGAAAACAGTTGCATACAATTAGAGGAATTGGCATAATTCACTTTATAACTCTTTATGGGCCAATAGAGTCACACCCAAGGAAGCTATAGGGAATTCTCCATACTTTCTGGTATATAGGCATGAAAACATTCTCCCGAACGGGCTATATCTTCCATCCCTTCAACTCGCTCAGAATTCCAGAGGGCAACCCTCATAAAAATTACAACAAAGAATTGACGCCTTGCTCATGTTAGAAGAAGAAAGGGAGAAAGTTAAATCAAGGTTCCTAGCTCACCAACAGATAGTTAAAAGTTGGTTTGATAAGCATAAGGCTAAAGAGAATAATTTTTAGGTAGGGGACTTAGTCCTGAAATGGGACAAAGAAAATGTGTCTAAAGGAAAACATTATAAGTTTCAGAATCTATGGCTCAGACCTTTCCAGGTGGTCAAGAATATTGGGTTAGGCACATATCGACTACATAATCTGAGGGGAGAATCTGTCACTCTCCCAGTAAATGGCCAAGCCCTCAAACAATATTTTCATTAAAGAAAAAATAAATATCTGTGTTCATTTTTGAGGCGTCGATTTATCTTTTTGCACTTGTCATTTTGTTTTGTCTTTTGCGATCGTTCTTCTAAGATTTTGAAAGATTATGTTTAGAAAGACAATGGTTGACCCCAAATCATGCGACATAGTGAACTCTCTTCCTAAATCGTTTCTCACATACAGACACTAGAAGTGTTGAAGAACCTGTGGTTGTTTCAAAGGGATTCTCTATCTAACCTGCGTAGATGAACAACTTTCGAGAAATGAGGAAGTGTAGGGTTAGTGGTATGGTAAGACCTTAAGGGAAAGAAGGAAATATGGAAAGGATTACATGCACCTCAGAAATAGAGATAGTGAGTTTCACCTTAACCACCTCATATCTTTTGCAAATAACAGACGTCCTGCTCTCTTGCTCGATCAAGGCATTCTACCGAAATAAAAGTCAACTATATCAAATGAGAACATAGTAGGAGAGGGTATGCGGATATATCCGTTGAGGCTATTGCTTCTTGCTGGCAGTGGAGTAAGGCCTGTGATGTCAGGGTGACTTCGTCGGGGCTATGGACGCTCACTGGCAGTGGAGAAACACCGTAGAAAATGAACGAGGGTAACTAAAAGGCCTAGTGCCAGTGAATTCTTTACTAAGACTCTTGTCAAAAGAGGGAATGGGTCAAGGTCACAGGAAAAGAAGGTGGAATAAAGGTTAAGAAACTCCACAGGTAGGCCCAGATACATTAACTAGGGAAATTCCAAATGCAAGGGTAAAATAAGCTTTGATGAAAACCAACTAAGTTCTTAATTAGATTTTTCATCAGTCGAACCCGAGGAAGGAACAAAGTTTTTGATTTCGCCCAGTAAGTCACCATTTTTTGAGCAATCAACACACCCTAAAAAATCCTATGTCATCTTTCTAATTTTCTGGGTACCACTTGATCTTTGCATTGTCTGAATTCAATTTTTCTTTTGAGAAACTATTTTGTCTTTATTTGATTCTCTTGAATATCATGAATTAAAAAGGCTTAACACTTAAGTAAGGAATTGGCAGCCAAAACACTTCACTTGACGCGCGTCGGGTATCAGCATCAGAAAAAATTAAAAGGTGAAAAGGGATCATTCAAAAAAACTCAGTCACCGAGCACCGATTTTCACCAGTATCAACAAAAGGAAGTTTTTGTTTCATGAAAAGTATCACATATGGATATCGTCAACAGTCAATCCCCTTCAGAACTGGTAAAAGGCGAGTGGAATAACATTAAAAGAAACAATATTTCCTATAGCTGACACCCGATGTGCTTGTCGGAATCAGAGAGAAACTAAAGCACGATGAACATTGTGACCACGCTAAGGAATGTTCCCCAATCACCAATTTCCAAAGCCTTTAGGTATCGAAAATTTTTCAAAGACGCTAACCCAAAGAAAAATACATGATAGATTTACCCCCAATCGTCGATCCCTGATACCTTTTTAGCATCGACGATCCCAGGTTTAGTTTAAGAATGCACAACTGGAAGAAAGTCCCGACTCCGACTAATACTCACGAGTTAAGTCACTGGTATTCATTGCCACATGTCCCAAGTCAATTTCACCACATCAGCACCATATGATGAAATCAATCGACATCGCAGGTTTTTGGCGTAAGGATATCAACGAAAAAATCCATAACATATCACCGATCCTCGATCCACCCACTAGGAAAGTAGCACGATGGGACGTTTTAGCTCTAGATATGTTTAGATTGATAGCATTTAAGGAGATAATTAATTCCAAATATCGCATTCGTTGTTACTTTGTGTGCAAATCAAAATTCCATTTGAAATTACCGATAGAACACATCACCCTTCACGCCTCCACCGTCAACCCACGATGAATTAAATTGTAGAGATTCGGTGATAGATTTTTTTGAATTTCACTCATCACCCAAATTAATTGTTCGATGCGACATGGTAAGATATTCCCAACTTAAATTCTCTTGAGCCATTGTAAACAATACCATTATGCGCACAAAGGAGTTTAAGAACATCAAGAGGACTGAGACGAGCAATTCAAAAGCTTCTGAGATCCTGTGAGTATCAAACAACAAGGTTTAGCAAGTGTTACAGGAACAATTCCTCCAAGAAAACCAACCACCAAGCGGTCTCCAAGGGCACCGAAACTAAAAGAACCAGAGGTAGGAGAAGGCTCTTCCCCAACGACTGCAAAGCAATTAGAATTTTCTCCAAGGCCGAAACCAGTCATTAGGACATCTACAAATAAATATTTCAATCAACCTTTGGCATTTGGAGACACATCGGAAAACACAAGGACCAAAGAAATACTCCCACATTAGGGAGAACTCTTCAAGAAGATTAGCTGGGAAGAATTTTTGAAATATATCCCACACAATGACCTCAATATGAGGAAGCTCGATGACAATTTTTTTCTAAACATCCGACGGTCGTACCTACACATGGTGTCCATAAGAACTCCAGTGTTCCCTTGCATAGAACTCCTGAAGTGGCTCATCGACCACACAGACACACAAAATTGTTTGATTAAAAACTTCAATGGCGAGTGTGACAGGGTTTTCCTTCCTGTAGAGGTGCATAGTTATTACAAGTTTAGAGACCCGAAGGAGAGGATGAACAGATATTTCATTGTAAATTTATATGAGTGCCACGAAACTGGTCGAGTGATGGCTTCATGGTGGAAAGAAGACAAGAAATATACCAATCAGACATCTGACTGGTACCAGACAACCAACTTAAGGGATCCATATATCTATCTAATGGCCCTCATCTACCGATTGTATGGGGAGAAAGATTGTTCCAGGTTTTCAGAGGCATGGATGCCTCTAGCTTAAAAAGTGGCCATTTTCGGGAGATCTTTCAACTAGGGAGCCATCATTTCAAAGCAGCTGAGCATATGCATACAACATGCTTAGATGCTGAAAGAAGGAGAGACTCCATCCTTCTACATGCCTTCATATTTGTTGGACGTCATATGTGTCAGTAATGTCTTTGTCGGCATGAAATTGATATGGCACGCCTCTGAACTCTCAGTCCACATTTACTTTGGCATTTTATGGGAGAACAGGTAAAAAAATCATACTCCCTTATTTGCGATGAATTCATCGTGTGCATTCATTTTATTCTTTTCAAGAAAGAGTGCTCGAGGCTATCGACTGCGACAAAAAAAGTGATAGAAAAAGTTGTCCACTGGTATCTTGATGAACACGATACCTACATTAGGGTATTCGGGGCCACTGGAGCACCTCATCTCATACCTGTGCATGTTCCTGACCGGCTTGTTGTGGGGGAAATTTGCTACCAGACCATCCTGCAAGGTTACAACACTACCCTTGTGAAAGATAAGAAGAGGGCATTTATACATTATGGATTCTATATAGGTTTCTACCTAGTAAAGGACACCACTCAAGCCAAGTAGGAAGAACTGAGCCAATTGGAGTTCTGATTACAGATTGATCATTTCTGCAAACATGACCCAAGGGGTCTAGTCTTGAATCATGCATCGCAAGTGTCGTCCTGCTGGCCATACGCCATGAAAAATTCGAAGATGAGGTCTTCACCAAAAATTCCCAAGACTGGGATGAAGTGGTGGAAAGGATGGTCGAACCTAAAATGACCAAGTTCAGAGCCATGATCCTAGATGAACATGAAACAATCATAGAACAATCGGCTCAAGGAGCCCTTAGGGCTACAAAATAAATGATAGCGGCAGAAGTAGCAGAAGCCCCCCAGGTTGCGACCGAAGTAGAAGAAGCCCCCCAAGTAGCGTCCAAAATAGTAGAGATTCCTCAGGTAACCCTAGTGCAAGATAGAAGTTCCCCCGAGGCTCAAAACTCATGTGAGAGGGGGTTACTTATGTTAGAACATGCACAACAGATAATTGATCAATTGCAATATGATCCAGACGTCCTAAACATGGAAAAGATCTCTGAAGACAATATAGATAGAAGCTAGATGGGCCCAAGTGGACTTGAATTCATAGATATCGATGAAATTACTGGGTTAGACAAACCTGAGTTCACAATGCCACTGACCAGATCATCGATAGGTGTTTTGGCTCAACCAGGGAATGTTGAAGAAATGTAAAGGACCAGTGTGTCAAACCCCTTAGGTGAGATGATAAAGATATATGATGATGATGAGAGCCCAGAAGTATCTCTTGTGACCCCTGTGCACATCAAAGAAGAAAATGGACCAGATAAGACATCTTCCTCTATTCTTGACGTCCAAATTCAGGACGTTCCGTAGAAAGAACAAGAAGCTGAGAGTGTCCTACACACTAAGATGCCTGACGCACCAGAGACTCAAGTAGACAGTCTGAAGGATGCGTCAGGGTCGGATGAACCAAAGGAAGAATCCCCACAATAGGAAATCGACATCTTAATGACCTATGAACAAGTAAGTACCAAGACTATGCCCGATGCCTCTATTTCAATTGGTACTCAAAACCCCAATGAGCGACAAAAAAAAGCTAGGCCTTTGAAGAACAAAGAGAAAGTTCAAGAACCCAATATTAAACAAGTATATACCATCAGGAGTTTAGGAAACACACTCACATGGGGGGATTAGCAGATTCCTGAACCTGTGGACGAAGTAATCGACATACATGCTATATCTTATGATCAGAAAAGGAAGGCTATCATCCAAAGAACCACTAAGAAGAGGAGGATCACTTTAGATCGCTCCATCCTCATCACTATAGAGGAAAATCTAATCAACACATAGCATGCCAAAATGTTTGAACTCGTCGACACAGGGATGGAAATCACAAATGTCACCCTGGATAGAGATAAAAGAGATGAACAGGATCTGACCGCAGCCATGAAGGAACTAGAACATTTGTGCCATTTGGTGAAATACTATCAGGACACCACACAGGTCGCGGTGTACCTAAGGAGCGAATTCCAGGAGGCCTACAACAAGTTCATAGTTGAATGACACCTATTCACTACAAGGATAGCTGAGCTCCAGGAAGATACCCTCATGGAACTTGCGACATGTAAAGATATGGAGAGGTGGTATGAGAAAGCGCAACAGGTCATGGAAAGAATCGAGTATATCAGTGCAGTGTAAAAGGGTCGAGATGTCGAAGAGCCCAACATCTGGGTGTTAAGAGAAAGAAACATCAACCGCATCAAGAAATTGGCCGAGTATTGGGAAAAAATGGCATGGGAGCCTCACCGGGAGATTCAAGAAAAATGGGCCAAGTGCGAGAAGAGCTGGGTCAAAATCAACAAGGCAATGAAGGATATCAAACTCTCTAAGTTTGGAATGCCCGATGAATTTGTCAACTTGCACAACATAGTAAAATCGCACATTGAGCAAGATTCATCATGGGCCGAAGAAACAACAAAGGTGATAGACACGACATTATGTTAGGTGTGAAAATTTATGGAACACCCAATCAAATCTTGGGCTATGTTGCAATAGTTAAGTGCCAGTCTAGTCAAGTATCGGGCACATTTGGTAGAGATAAGAGAGATTTTCATGGCCCCGATGGAACAACATAGGTTACCATACGCCAACACCTACGAGGAGATGTTCATCAAGTGGTTTTAGTACGAGAAGAGTCACCCTCTTAAGTGATATCTTGATATGACTCTTAGACAAACTGATAGGAGAGAACGCCACATGGTGAATTTTTTTTTACTATCTACACTTCAACCATTATTTTTAGTTAATTTTATGTTATAAATAGGAGCATCAACTGATTAGTTAAGGGTCGATGGTTGTTGCAAGAAACTCTCATTGTTGGTTTTGTTAAGAACTATTTCGGAGATGCCTTTAATTGAGAAGTCCTTTTGGACCAGAGACAAGTTTATGTTTTCATCAAATGCGTGTATGATTGGATGTGGAGAATAATTATTTCCTATTTAGTCTCATGAATGGATGCAGTAACGAGTAAGAGATATTAAATCTATTGATAAGTTATCTGATGCAATGTTTTATAGTTCTTTCTTTAATGATGAAAATGAATCATTGTGTTATTATGTGATGGATGATTAGAGCTAAATGAATTATTTTACTTTCCATTGTTTATCCCATGCATGTTTTCTTTTGATAATTTGTATTTCAGTCATTAATTAGAATACTCACACAGTTAACATATTAGTACTAGGCCTGTGGTAGACGATCATTTCCTACATGCTAAAGTAAAGGGTTATCCCAAGCTTAGACTCTTCTCTAGCTGTTTAGTTTGTTCCCACTTTGTCACCTAGTTGGTTTATACTGACTTTATCTTATATCAGTCGTACCTAAGAGAAAACACAAAAAAAGAACGTCTGAACCGGAGGAGAAAGATTTCGCAAGAAAATGTAAAGCCCATCAATTAATTAGCCAGATCACAAGATCTGGAGAACCATTCCACCATTAAACACTGCAGAGTATGATTGGGTCTCTGTGGTGGTTTTGGTTCCTACTGTTGATTTAAATGGATTTAGGACCCATCAATAGGGTCATGCCCTCAAATGGTAAATGAATTCTATTGAGCTCGAGGTACAAGGACATGCCTTTACCCTTGACCAGGAGCCTCAAAAATGCATTTCTGAATTCAATATACCTTAGTCAGAACATCAATCTCTCTCTGAGTTGCATGAGATTCAACAAAGAGAGGGGGATTATGCATGGGAATACAGTCAAAAGTTTAACACTGCTATTGGGATATTAATATACCTAATTCATGAAGACCATAAAAGGGAATGATATATCCAAGGGTTTCTACCCTTGAATCGAATCCCCTTGACGCAACAAAGAATAAAAACATTGGCAGAGGCTTTGGAATAATAAGTGAAGATTGAAGCCATGGTGGGATACCCAGGGAGCCTGAGGATAACCAGATCTCTGGTAGATTCACACATGTCAAATCTCCAAGGACAAATATTTTCACTCACGAAAAAGATCCAGGAATTAACTCTACTCAATCCAGCATGCCCTCAAGTTTGGTGCACAAGATGCTACACAAAGGGGCATTTGGTAACTTAGTTTCCGAAGATAAAGGGAATAGGCCACCCCCCTACAGGACCAATGGGAGGAGTTGTGCATGTATGAGAAACTCTTCCATTTCATGCGCCAGTTCAATATAATGCTTTCCCAAGTTCCCAACCCATTCATACAACTGAATACTATGAAATATTTCATACTTAGGGAAATGCACCAAGACACTGCCCCATCCTGTAGAAATACTCATCGGTGCCCAATACAATACATTGTGAGTTTTGTGGGTCCACGACGCATGCTACAAACCAATGTAGGGAATTAGATGCACTTTTCGACATAATGGACCATAATGCATTAAGGATAAATGAAACAATGCAAGGGTTGTGTTGAGGGGCTCGAGGTCCCTTTAACTCAACAACAGGAACCAAACCCGCTTAAGAGGCCCAATTAGACTCATAAGAATTTGATGAGTGGTAAGGTTCTCCAGATTCATGATCTGGTTAGAATTATCGATGGGATTTATTCGTGATTGACAGATGTGTCTTTTCTGTGAAACCTTTCCTCAGGATAGGGAGTTCTCTTTTTGGTTATTTTTCTAATATTTATAACAAAGAAAGATAAATATTAATCTAAATGGCAGAGGGAAGTTAAATTGTGTGTTGGGAGAAGGCTAGGTTTTTTTAGGATAACCTCTATAACTTAGCATGCAGAAGAAGAAGATATAAACTACTTCAAAACAAAATTAATACTATTTTTATTAGTGGACATTCAACATTTTCTGAGATAATAGTTACATAAAATAAAACATACACGTGACAAGAAGCTAGTGCAAGAAAAGTAATTTTCGATGCTCTATTATCAATTACAGGTTAACACAATCGATTTCTATTCATCAACTAGAATAAAAGAACTGTATTATAACATTATCAGATAACTTTAAATAACAAATACAACAACTCTTACTCAATACAACAAAAAAATTGAATCCGAAGATAGAGATAATCCGCCTTGATCCAATCACATTCACACCTTAGATGATAGAAGTGTCTTTGGTTCTAAACATAACTTCTTAATTAAAATAAATTGCACATAAATAGTTCTCTTACAAAATTTCAGAAAAAGTCTTTCTCTCCAAAACCATCGACCCCTTGTCCAAGGTTGATGCCATTATTTATATAAAAAAGAACTAAACTAAAAATAGCTACTAAATTTGTGTTAAGTTAAAAAAATGCCACATGGTAGATCCTATCTATATGTTCTCTTTTTTTCTTCTTTTGATCATCTCGTGGTTTTAATGAAGTGGATTGTTCTTCTCGTACTCTGACTACTTGATGAAGAGATCTTCACATGTATTTTCATATGGGAACCTGTTTTGATCCATCGGAGTGGATAGGACCACCTTTATATCTATTTCCCATTCCTTATACTCGATTAGCTTGACACTTAAGCATTGTAGGAATGCAAGATCTTTGATCGGGGGTTCCATTGACTTCTTCACTTGACCTAATATCATGCTTTAAATCTACGAAATCCCTGCTTCCTATGCAAGGTATTTCTCTTCATGTTGTTTAACTATGTAATGAAAATCAAAGAAATCCTCCGGTGGACCAAACTATGGTAGGTCAATGTTCTTCATTTCTCAATTTATTTTCTCCCAACTTTTCTCACATTCTCCCCATCTTTCCTTCATTTTCCGCTGAGGTTCCTGGACCATGCTTACCCAATGTTTATCTTCCTTATTTATTTGGGCGATGTTGCTATCCATCAACACTCAGATGCCATGCTATTTTGTATCTCGAACCTTCTGAACTTCGATGATGTATTATATCTGTTATAAGGATTGATGTTCCTTTTCATACTATCATTTCATGTCTTTACAGGTTGCCAGCCCCATGATGGTATCTTCTTGGGAATCAACTATGCGAGCGGTAAAGAGATCTCTTTCAATAGTGAATTATGCATACATTTCTTGGAAATCACTCTTCAAGAGTACCACTACTTGTGTTGAATTTTGGTAATATTCCAGTTGATGCCACAAATGGTCTAGTTATTTCTTCATGGAAACTACTTCCCTTTAATCCCTTATTTCCTTGTCCAAAGTAGCATCGATTATATCCATACCTGCTCCGATTAGCTCAGTCATATTATCATTTTCTGTGTTAAACAATGTTTCCTTTGTGGTTATGAGAAGTGTGCTATCGAGCGTGAGCCTCCCTTTCTTGGTAGTTATTTTCATTACAACTTTCCTTTTCTTGTTGTAAGCAATTTCCTATATATTGACAGTTTCATCTACTAGTTCAGGAATCTGTTGATCTCCCTAGAACAAAGTACTGCCTAGGATTCCCACCGTATAAATATGTTCCATGGCAGGTTCTCTTAGTTCCTTGGTAGGGGAAAATTTTGTATGTTTTGGTGACTTGGCCTCCTACTGGTGCTCATTGGTTGGTGGAGTCTTGGTCCTATATGGGGAGGTAGGAAAATGATCGACATTAGGTGGGGGTTCGACCGTTGAGATGCCAATTTTTGTATGCTGCATTTATTATTCTTGTTCATCAACACTCAAGTCATTCCTTGAGATTTCATTCTGAGGTTGTGTTCCCAATTGGTCAAGAAATTCAGTGTATAGAGTGTTCCATGTCTCATGGTAGCCTTCTTGGGGATTTGGGGTCAAAGCGTCGGAAGTTGGAGTATATTTTCCCCTGGTTCTTCCTCTTCTGTGATTGGTACTGAGGTTATGCTCAAAACCTATGAACTTTCCTCATTGTCATATATGGTAATTAAGTCTATGAGGAATGTAGGCACACCCATCCCACTTGATTTTCTTTCTATCCTCCGCTAAGATGTAGTAGTCACCGATAATCCTGTCTGTGGTGACATGGGGTTAGGTTTTTGTTGGTCGATGGTCTCCTCTGGTGGAATTGGCTATGAACCATTTATCTCTTCCTCAAGGTGGCTTGTATTGGTCAAGGTAATCCTCAAGGGTTCTATCAAATGGTTGAGTGGGGGATCTTCTCCAAATATTTGTATAGCTCTTTCATCTTCTTCTAGTAACAACTCCCCCCTCCTCCGTGCCTCTACTGCTTCTACTACTCTATTTTATTCTCTTACCCTGAGTGCTTCTTGAGCTATCTTTTCTATCGTTTCAACCTTCTCATCCATAACCATTGCTTTGAATTTGGTCATATTGGGGTTAGCCTTTCTATGGAGCACCTACTTCTAGTCCTGGGTTCCCTCTGTAAAGATTTCATCTTCAAAAATATCATGAGAATACGACCAATATGAGGATACCTGCAATGTGTGCTGGGGAAATAGACCCTTCAGATCATGCTTGCAAAAGCGGCATGTGGGAAATCAATACTCAAGATTATTTAACCCTTCTTGTTTCTCTTGCGCAGTGTCTTTGACCATATAAAATCCTATATGAAAGCCATAGGGAATGGAAGCTATCTTCTTATCCTTTACTAGGGAAGCATTATAACCTTGTAAAATAGTCTGGTAACAAATCTGTCCCAATATAAGATGATCCAAGACATGAACGAGAGTAGGTGGGGCGCACCAATAGCTCCAAAAGCCCTGATATAGGTGCTTGTCTCTTCAAAGTACTTGTGGCCAAATTTAGCTATCATATTCTTTGTTGCCACCGAAAGCCTAGGGAATTCCATTCTAAAAATAATGAAGTATATCCTGGCTATGAACACATCAAAGATCATGGAATACTATATTTTTTACCTATTTTCCCATAATATACTAAAATAAGCATGTACATGCAATTCAAAAATATGCCAACTTAAATTCATACCTGTGAAGTTTTTTTTTGTGCAGGTTACATCCAACAAGTAGGATTCCATGTAGAATACTGGAACTTATCCTTGTTTCGGTGTCTCGATATTTTGGAGATTTATACTTAGCTTCTTGGAGGTAATGGCTACCCAATTGAAACTACTCCTAGAAATCGCCATGGTAAACGCCAAGGGCATCCAAGATTCTGAAAATTTTGAGCAGACCTTTTCTCCATAAAATCGGAAAATTAAAGCCATTAGATACATGTAGGGTTCTCTGAGATTTATCGTGTTGTACCAGTCGATGTTTCTATTTGTGAATTTTTTGTCTTCTTTTCACCATGAGGCTAGTAACCTGTTGGTGTCATGATACTCATAAAATTTGACAACGAAAACTGTGTTTAACCTCTCCTCTAGGTCCCTGAGTTTATAATACTTTTGTACCTAAACTGGAAGGAAAACACCAATGCATTCTCCCTCCACATTTTTGATAGTTCATTTCATTGTGTCTGAGTGGTCGATTATCCATCCTAGAGTATTGATACAGGGTAGAAGTGGGATCCGACAAGCCACCCTATGCAAGTATGATCTCTTGATGTTAAAGAACAATTGATCATCCAATATTTTGATGTCCGAGTTGCTGTGGGGTGTGAACTCTGGGTAATCCTCCTGAATTATTTTTCTATACAAGTCTCCCCAATGTGGGAGCACCATTTTATATCCATTGCTTGTATCTGTGTCTCCAAATGCTGGAGGTTGGGAAAATTTCTTTTTGGTGGATGTGGAGATAATTGATTCCGTCTTTGAGACAAAATCAAGTTCTCTTACAACACCCGGTGTATACCCTTCTTCAAAATTTTCTTCCTTCTTTTTGGGCATTCTAGGTGAGTGCTTGGTTGTTGGATTTCTTGGAGTCATTTTCCTATAGAAATGGAAATAATGTTATATTGAGCATCCAACCGACCTCGACAAGAGTCATTGACTGAATCACAAGTGCAGAATGATAAAGACAATGCTTACCTATTGCTTACAAGAAATTAACCTGGTCTTAATGGTAATTAAGGTCAGGGAGCAGGATGCAACCTCCTCGATGCTTTCTCTTGCTCCTTCGTCTACTTCGGGGGATAAGTGATTTGCGAATGAAATAGAATGTTTGGGTATGACCTTGTAAAAAAAAACATATACTTACCTTGTCACATCAAGTCTTAAATTCAAGAGTGAAAATGCGATATGTGCAATATATTACAGAATTTGCACCATACTTAGGATTAAATGCAACACCTGTTGGTGGCGCAGGAGTGGTTTTTTGTAGTTCATCGACGAATTCAAATTCCAACGTTTGGCCGACGTGTAGGATTGTTGTGTTGGTTGCACAAAAATTTAATTTGTCTACAAAAACCTAGAAATCTGTCTTATCTCAGCTAGGGGTGTCCCATCAAATCACCAGGCCTTTTCATGTTCACAAGAAACTAGTATGATTGGCGTCAGGAAAAAAAAAACCAAGGTATTTTGAATGGAACAACAACATAGATCGACTAAGAGTGTTGGTGTAAAATGATGAAGGTTCAACGAAAAACCCTAGTGTTTGGTGACCTATCAGTCTGTCGATAGTAAATGAGAGAACCAACATTGTCAGTTTTCCTTAGACATGTTTTGTTGATACCTTTAGGAAAAAGTTCTGACGCCAATTAAAACTTTCGTACAATGCTGGCATGGAAATGTTGACCTGGAAGTATAGATATGATACACGGGAACCTAAAAATATGATGCGGGGAAGAGACTGAGTCATGCAGACTATTAACAAGGAAATGAAACATGGCTTATT
This sequence comes from Picea sitchensis, assembly GCA_010110895.2. Lineage (NCBI taxonomy): Eukaryota > Viridiplantae > Streptophyta > Pinopsida > Pinales > Pinaceae > Picea > Picea sitchensis. The sequence continues at coordinate 209,673 of SNQJ01S0006795.1, read as the reverse complement.
TATTTTGACCTCTTCGTGAGAAACATTTTTCAGCCTCAATGACTTTATTTAAACAAGCATCCCTGGATAAAACATCCTATCCTTTCGATGTCGAAGACATATCGATGGTTGATGATCGACAATTTTTGTCAGTCAATGTTTTCATCGTTTCGACCATTGGAGTTCATCGATGTCAAAAATGTATCAACGATCGACGATTTGTTATGGTTGTCCACATTTGTGACTTATATCTGGGATTTTTCTGATGCCAAAAACGTATCGGCTATGTTGAAGAACTTTATTATAGACCATAAATTTCTGATCAACGACCATTGAAAAAGTTTAAGCCGTGTACATTTTAGGCCTTTCATGTTATGTTACTAAAAAATATCAATCCGTCAATAAATTCAAGCCAAAGAAGAATAAATGATAATAAGACTCGATAAAAACATATAAATTCATCCATCCGACAATATTGACTCTGATTCAAAAAATGATAAGTGGTACCCAAAAAGAAATAAATTTCGCAAAATCTTTTAGGGTGTGTTGAGTGCTCAACAGGCCAGGAAGAGGCTGGGGAAGTGGTTGTGCAGGAATATTTATATGAGGGAGGAATGAAGGATGAGTACTAGGTTGATGTTACAATTCTGATGAACAAGGACATATGGAGAGAGATTGTCCCTATCCGAGACAACCATGGTGTTCACACTGCATAACTAATTCCCACACAACTAAAGAATGTTGAGATATAATTGCAAAGTGGGAAGATCAGGCTCGTCAAAGAGGATTTAAATTCATAGGCTCAAAAATTAGGAGAGAAGTTGAAGTAATTTTACGTAAATTTGACATCATAACTCAAGGAGGAGCAAAAACTGGGGCAGATGTAGATAATCGACCCAAGATCCAGAAAGCAACCCCCAAGGATGACATGTATGATCCTTTGAAACAAAATCTATTTTTCAAATATGCAGTAGAAATATTTAAATATGAATATGCTCTAGAAGTAACATAAAACCCCCCTAAAGTCACCCTGCAACCCAAGACTTCTCAAGCTCCCACCTCACCTCCTACGCCTCAAAACCCTGTAAATTTGAGAAGACCCCGAGACGAGTTCCAAAATATAATCAATCTATGGTTTCAATTATTCTCTGAGATACTAGGAGATGAAATCATTTCTAAGAAGTTTTATAACCCCTTGTACCTAATCCCGGGGGATGAGGGAGCCCCAAATACTAAGATAACTACCAACCTCCTTGATAAGAATACACAGAGAATACAAAGAAGGAATGTGTGAGCTAGAAAAGAATTTAGGTTGGAATCCCAGTTAGACATATTTGAAATTAAATATGTCATGCTCGAATTGGGTTCATATGTCAACATATTAACCAAAAATACTTGGGAGTCTCTAGGGAAACCTCAGTTAGTTTATTCCCCCATCTAGCTGAGAATGGAAAATCAATACTTCATTTTTCAAGTAGGAAGGATGGAAGATGTCGAAGTAGATGTTGTAGGAGTTAAAACGATAGCTGATTTTGAAGTCATTGAAATCATGGGAGATGAAGACCCCTACCTCGCCTTATTGGGAATTGATTGGGATTGCAAAAATTATGCTATCATTGACCTAAAGAGGGACACTATGGTGTTTGAAGAAGATGGAGTAAAAATGATCTGGCCCTTAGATCCATACATGGGACCCAGATATAATGATGCAGTGGATAATAACATGGAATCATAAGTTCTTAACTATTTATACACCGTAACAATAGGGATGAGGCCATATTACATCAACCCCACTGCAGATGGATTTGTAAGTTGGAGGAGTATATAGTTAGTATAGGAGGACTCAAAACTAACTTTTGATAGTTGGCAGTAGGGTTCATATGAAACATTTTCAAGATGTTGCACAATTATCAGGGAAATGAGATGGATTGGAACTGAGATGAGGGATCCCCCAACATACAATGGTACTTCATATTTGATTAGCTTTCTCAATGATATAGACATAAAAGTTGAGCCAGAGAAAAGGATATCGGTTCTAGACATAGCTTTGAAGGATACCCCAGCTAGGTGGTGGACCACTCATAGAGCTTCACTTCTATATTGGGAGGATGCAAAGAGATCTATTTGATACATATTTCTCAGAAGCAATCGAGTGACAACGTAGACGAACATGGATTTTTTTGAAGCGCAACTCTTCGATGGGAAGTATGACCCTAAACTGCGTGTTGAGTAGTGCATCAACCATTGGAAAGTTGTGAAAGTACCATCTCATGTAAGGGTTCACTTATTTTTCCACTCATTAGGTGCAATTTCAAAAACCTGGTACATCCATGAAGAGACTAGGAGACAAACGAACCAGTGGAAGACACTAGAAGACCAATTTTGCAGATATTTTTCTTTTACTAGTAAGAATCTGGAGCTCCACCTAGTCATTAAAAGGATTCAAAAGATGTTATTTAGTGACGATTATGAATCGAAATCAAGCCTAGTGGTATGTTCTGATCATTCCCATTTTCTTTAGTCCAATAGAGACCACAACCTTGTTAGAATACCGATAGCCTATTGCAAAGTTGATAAGGACCTGGAAGAACCAAATGAAGTAGAAGATATTAGGAATCTCAATATTAAAGAAACAATGGAATCTAGGGAAATCCAAGATACTACACCTATCCATACAAGTAACACCTATACCCATCCTCTAAAGTTGTGGAAAGTACACATAGGGAGTGAAGAGCATCCTAATATAGATTCTATACAGGATTACTGGGATGAGCATACCATCAATGAAATACAGAGTCTACTGTAGAAATATGAAGACCTATTCCCAATTTTTTTTTTAGAAATGAAAGGAATAAAAGGAACCATGGGAGAGATGAATATCAAGATAAAACCTGACTCGAAACCCATGATGCACATATTGTATCGTCTCAATCCCAAGGTGTAAGAAAAGGTCAAAAGAGAAATAAACAAAATGCTTACGGCAAGACTAATCGTTCTGTTTGAAGAAGCATAATGGGTTAGCCCCATAGTCATACAAAGAAAAAAGGGTACAGAGGACATTCAAGTCTGTGTTGACTATAGGAGTTTGAATGACGCATGTCTACATGATCCATTTCCGACACTGTTAAATGATGATTTATTAGATCAAGTTGCGGGGAAAGAAGCATATTCATTTACAAATGGATTCTTGGGGTATCACCAAGTTATAATTTTAGAGGATGAAAAGAATAATACCACTTTTATAACTGAGTGGGGGTCATTCACATATAATGTAATGCATTTTGGCCTAAATAATTCCCCTGTAGTATTCTCCAGGATTGTTATTGCAGCATTTTGTGATTTCAGACACAGGTTCTTAGAAGTCTACATGGATGTCTGGACAATATACATCTTTTTGAAGGAGAATGTAGGGCTACTTCAGTTGTTGTTTGATAGATGTTAGGAATTATAGTTATCTCTAAACCCAAGGAAGTTTATTTTTGGAGTACTACACGAAAACCTGTTAGGCCACATTGTTTGTCGGGAAGGAGTCCTGGTAGACCCAACTAAATTTGGAGTTATCCTGAACATGTCGTTACCTACAAGTGAGAAACAATTGCGCATGATTCTTGGGCATACAGGATACTACCATAGGTTCATCATAAGATATTCCAGTATTACAACACCATTGGAGAAATTATTCAATAATTATGAATCATTTCGGTGGACGACTGAGTGTGACAAGGCATTTGATACACTCAAGGAAAAGCTCAGTACTGTACCAATACTTATATACCCCAATTGGGAAATTGAATTCCATGTACATGTGGATGCATCGGGTGTCACACTAGGAGACATCTTAGTGAAACCAAGGGAAGGGAATATTGATCACCCTATATACTTTTCCAACATAAAACTATCTCAATATGAACGCAACTACATAACAACCGAAAGGGAAGGTTTGGCTATGATTTATGCGTTGCAAAAATTTTGATACTATTTACTAGGTTCTCATTTTAAGTTTTTCACTGACCATTCTGCATTGAAATACCATGTAAATAAGCATGTTCTTGAGGGAAGGATTTGTAGGTGGATGTTACTCTTTCACTAGTTTTCATTTGAGGTAATTATCAAACCTGGAAGATGTAACATAACACCATATCACTTGTCAAGATTGGAATCAGGGGAAAGTGGAGGAGAAGTGGATGACCAGATCCCTGATGTAGACTTGTTACAGATTGAAGCCATTCCAGAATACCTCGAAGATATTGTTGCTTTCCTCAATATAGGGACTTTCCTAGGGAATTATTACTCAACCCAGAAGAGGAACCTGGTAGTCCGTGCAGTAGATTACCAACTTATTGTAGGAAAACTCTATAATATGGGACTGTATAACTTTCTCATATGGTGTGTCCTAAACCATGAAAGGAAAGATATCCTATAGGAATTCCATAGTGGATATGTAGGAGGGAACGTTGAAGGGAAATCCACAACATAGAGGGTTATCCAATCTAGATTATGGTGGGCCACATTATTCAAAGATGATAAATTCTATGCTAGGTCGTGCAATGTTTTTCAACGAGTAGGGAAGCCATCACGCATAGACGAATTACCTCTTCATCTGGTTAGGGAACTGCAAGCCTTTGAGAAGTGATTTGTTGAGTTTATTGGATCAATTAACCTAGTCTCAAGACATTAAAAGGATAGATATATCATTACTGCAATAGACTATCTTACACGGTGGGTTGAAGTAGAAGAAATCCAATATTTTTCAACAGATACAATGACTAGATTTATATTTGAAAATATTATTGCTCGGTTTGGATGTGCTAGGATCCTAACTAGTGATCAAGGGAGCCACTTTATGAGAAGAACAATGACAACACTGATGACACAATTTATTATTCAACACCATAAAAGAAGTCCCTATCATCCAAAAGATAATGGCATAATAGAGGCATTCACCAAGAGTTTTGAGAGAGGGTTGACGAAGGTGTGTTGCAAAAATAGGGAAGACTGTGATGACATAGTTCCAACAGTTTTATGGGCTTATAAGACTACCAAAAATAAGTTGCACAAGTACACCCCATTTCATTTGGTTTACGGGAAGGAAGTTGTGGTACCTGTAGAGTTTATTACCCCCAGTCTCTATATAGATCAGGCTACACACATGATGGATGACACATCTGTTGTGCAAAGGATTAAATACCTAGAAGAATTGGAAGAAGAAAGGTTCCTCGTTGATTTTCATCAGTTAGTGGAGAAAGATAGGTAAACGGATTGGTATGATTGACATATTAAGACTGTCAGGTTTCCACAAGGTGATAAGGTAATCCTCTATGACATTCACTATCAAAAACATCCAGGAAAGATGCAAATGCATTTGTTAGGGACATTCCTAGTGGTTGAGATAAGACAGTCTGGTGCAGTCAAGCTAGCACAACCTGATGGTGTCCTTCGACCAGGGTGGGTGAATGGAACATGCCCGAAACCCTATGTTACACAAAATTAACATGAATCATGGTTTCTCTAATCCAAGGGAGCATGTACATTAGGTATACTTTGATTTTCTGTTGAATTTTGTAGCAATGTTGAATTTTGTTTTATGTAATAACATCAGAGTGTGCTTAGAAGCACCACGACATATCCATATCATTTTTGTTGTTAGGTGTTTTTTGTAACATAACCATCCAAAAATGTGATATTTGATGCGCCTTCAATCTACTCAGTCATACAAGTATAACCACTGAAAAACCTTTGTGGTTGGAGGAGAATCGAATATGAACTTTACTAACGACTAAGTCCTGGTGACGTCATTTCTAGTTTTAGATTTTAGGGTAACTACTGAGAACTATCAACATGTCCCATCAAGTCTTAAAAGTTCTTTTCCACGTAGACCCTGTCAATAGGCTTGCCATGGTTCTCAAGCATTAAAATGGTAAGACCCTCATGCTGACCACGTGTTGAGTAAGAGACCCATTAAATTCAAAACCCCGCTTGAATATTTTACCCCATTACCAGTCGTGTCACACATCTATGCCATAGATTGCATTGTTGGCTTCATTACTTGTTAATTGATGATATATTAATGGTCTATCATGTTACCTTAGATATAATACTCTGTCAAAAAAATTGGAAAGTTATTCTATTCACCTTCTTGTCTTCTTCTATTGAGTCTCTAAATAATAGTGCATTTGGTGAAGTCGGTTGCCACCCATTTCTTGATCCAGTGTCTCTACTAGAAATCCATAGTGAAAATGCTGATATTATCGAGAGGACGAGGCTCTGTATTGAAATAAGTAGTTCCATATGAGCCTTATGATCCCAGGATTGAGGTCTTGGACGATGTCAAAGGAAAAGATGAGCAGAAAAAACTCCTCGACTTGGATCTCATGGACACGACGTTGTTCCCCCAAATGAACATTGACGTGTTTTGCGAGATGAAATCTAGGCCAACTAGAGAGGTGCAGTTCCTCCCGAAGGCTGATTTTCTGAATCTTTTCCACTCGAAAATCATGAATCTCCAGAACCTCCCAGTGTGTGGAACCACTGACGAAGTTGCATGATGCAATAAGTTATTGATCAACATAATGCATGATCGTAGTTTATGGATTGACAGATGATAGCCCAATCATGTTGAAGATATTCACCAACTAACAGGACTATCTTTAGAGGGAGAAGACATCTCCAAAGTATTTCAAGGACCAAGAAAGCATGGAAAGTGGAAGGGAGATATTATCCTGTATGAGCACTTCCATACACAGAGGTGAGGTTTCACAACAAAAATCTAACCAAGCCTCCTTGAGATGGTCATGATGAAATGCTATTTGATCACTATAAATGTCATGCGCTCTTACTATAAGGGTGAATGTACACTGGATGCCTTGTCAGTGGTTAACTTCTGCGCAAATGGTGCAATGTTCAATTGGTGTATTTACTTGTTGGAAGAAATCCTCGTCGCTTGCGAGGAAATTCAAGAGAAGGGAGGAACCTTAACATACATATATTTGCTTCTTGATTTTGCAATGCTGAAGTGGAGGCTACCCATGGGAAGATAGTTAGCACCTACCGACAAAGGTCACCTCGCTAATATTTTTGAGCCTTGGCATGCAAGGGCAACTCAGAAAACATGGAGTTCAACAACGTTGTGTTCCTAAAGTGGTACAATCAGTTTATTGATTCCACCCAAAGGATGTGTATACCACATGAGCTTATGAATTTTCATACGAGGAACATCTCATTTTCTTTGAATTTCCATTATACATTTTTCTGGAAAAAGCATGAAAAGCCTTCATAATTTCATACAAGGCTGCTACCATTCTATTTGGATGAGGAGACACTAGACAAGGAAATCCTTTCTTAGCCAGGAGTTAAATGCAACCTGCACAAGTCAAGTCTCCACTATTCATTGCCACCATAATTTTTAAAGAAGAATAATCCAAAAGAATAAGCAGGGTCAAGCTCTGGAAAGGTAGAACAACCCCAGAAGTCACCAATGTGCTCAAAATCAAGGGAGGAGGAAGAACACCAATTGTAGAGGATAAAGAGGCCTTTGCCAGAATGTCCCAAGACTCCGAACGAGGCCATATTCTCAGGTAAAATGATAAATGAAATATTATCTGCCGCATTTATACAGGAGGTTTCGGCTAAGACACCCAGAACCGGTGTGTCTGCAACAATCATCCTAGATAAAATCATCAACCCCCAGCCTATATCGACTGCACTACCTCGCACCCAAGCATCCACTCAAGCATCTCAAAATATTATCCATATCATCGATGACCCCGAGTCTAACCCTAGTATACCTTCCACCATAGTCACTGAGAAACAACAATCATCACCAATTTTAGATACCACAGTCCCATTACCACCCTATTCCACAGAACCTATGCAGCCTGATATTATAGAAACGATTCCCTTTCAGGAGAGCTAACCATACATAGTACCAATACTTACACAACTACCACATGTCCCCCTCCCAGATACATAGTCTCTAAGGACATATAGAGGAACAAAATTCCTAAAGGATCAGAGTAGAATCCTTGAAGTTCCACCCATAACACAACTCAGGATGAAAAAGGAAGAAGATTCTCATGCACCACATGAGACTCAGTCAAAACAAAGTAAAAATTCACTAAAATAACAGTTGGAACTCATCTTTCAAGATCCATGTTCATAAATTTTATAGCTCTACCTAGCGCAGGTGGAAACTATCCCTTTTCTTTTGCTAACCCTGAAGACTAAATTAGCCCAACAATTGCAAGGGTCACTCTAGGGAGAATAGGAAGTTGAGACACCATATGAGTAATCCATGGCCAGTGGGATTCCCCTCTAGATAAAACTCCCTCTAGAGGCCACATTTACATCTAGAGAGCTCAGTCATTTCCTGACACCGCAACTGGTAGGGTTGATCAGAGCCTCAACTGATCACCTATACCAACGGGTTCAACAAGGTGAAACACAAGATGAGTATTGGAGATAGGAAGGAATGCTAGAGTAGACCAAAATAACATAGGAAGAATACTTGAAAATCCAGGCAAAAGAGAAAGTGGAGAAAATGAAGGGAAATGTCACAGAGATTTGGCCAACGTTCAGAAAAGAAACCCCTCAGATGCCAGAATACAATGCCACTGTAGAACCAGAGGAACAACCCAAATTGGTTCAACAAGCATGGGAGGTACTAAAATATTGAGCAAAGGACCTTCAAACATAGTTGGAGGGAATCAATTTGAAGGCCGAGGCACAACCCAAAAAAATTCAACAACAACTAGAAAGAGTTGTCTTGAAAGGAAACGATGCTAGAGCCTTGCTGCAAAAAAAGCCTGTCGAATGTACCACCATATTCAAGGAAGTCAGTGTATGAATGGGTGTTATAACCCACCGCAAACAGGAACTATAATACTTGCGCAATAGAATCCATACACTTAATGAATAAGAAACTAAAACACATGATCCTCTAGAGCAACAAGAAAAATTCGATGAAATGCATCAAGCGAACAATTCTTTGAATGCTCTGTTTGTAGCTCAAATAGTAGAAAATAAGGAAATCAGGGCCTTCATGCCTATCATTCAAACTACATACCTACAGATGCATTAGGTTGAGACATTAGCAGATGTAAAATGGAATTCTCTCATTACATCCAAGCTGAATGAATTCAACCTCAACGTAATACAACAATTTGTTGCATAAGCTTCATTGCTTGCCAGAAAATGGCAAGATAAACTTGAACAATTCCAGGAGGTCAAAGAAAAATCACTTGAGATAGTAATATAGTTGGGTCCTTCATTTGAAGGAGACAAGGTGGAAGAAAGTAAAACCCCCGAAGGACAACAGGTTGAATCAAAGAGCACATAATAACCAAATACTTGACTCAGGGAGAGTCAAGGATTGTGGTGGGGGCCTATTGGGCCCTTTGTTTTGATAAAAGAGGTTGCACAACTCATCAAAGAGACAACCAACCAAGTGAAGAAGGATGAAAAATGAAGTGTGAAAAAGAAATACGTTGAAACAAAACACAGTCTGAAGCTAGTGCATAATCAATTTTGGAGCCAATATAGTTAAAACATAATCAAGAAGAGAAGAGGGCTGATGGGTTCTCAAGAGGAAGAAAGGAACAAATTGTAAGGATGATTTTCTCATGAATGATTCTTTTGATGAGGATGATTCTCTTCTTGGGTGACTCTTTTGTATGTTCTCTTTAGTATTGTACTGTATTGTAATGAGTGTGTGAGAGATAGGGAGATGAAAGAACTAGATATGTACTCCATATATATATTTTAATTAGGAAGAAAATATCCTAGACTCGTTCTGATAAGTTGTAGTATTATACAGGGATGTACCTACTGATCTCTTATACTAAGTAGGGAGGATGTCTAATGTAAAGCTGCAAATGATTATTGTCCAAAGACTTCTAATATAACAAAAAGATATTGGAGATCAAATTTTGAAAATGTTCCTGGTTCATCTTACTTTCTGTATCTTTGAAATGTCATTATGCACTATCTGTTATGAATTACATGTTGTTATCCCTTATTAATGTTATGTATAGTTCTATTCTTCTATATTAGTGTATGATGTGCTAAGGATTTGAACTGAGTATCTATCTTGAACTAGATTGGTAACGATATATATGGATTGTACATCTATATAGCATTCTTCTTACCCTTCCTTTATCTCTTTTGTATCGGTTGTGCTTCAGGTGAGACTTCTTTCCTTTCGGAAAGATGAAAATGCCAACACACTAGACTACTTTGGTACCCTTTTTTCGGTAACTTGTGCAAGACCCCGTTCTAACAACTTTGCACCAACATGTGCCATCTATAGAAGAGTATGCCATACACATATACATTTTTTAGAAATAAACTTGACAGTAGACTCATCTTGTACCCGTAGAATCTTCTCAAGTGCCACAACTGGAGTAGCGGCTTGAACAACCTCTTGTACCTATTCTGTGTGTTGTGTGAGATATTGATTACTTGGCTCAACTGTAGTAATTCACTTCTCTAGATGATCGGTGTAAGCCTTGATTAGCTGCAAAATCTAGGTCGTAGGCAAGGTGGACAATTCTCCATTGGAAGAATAAATATCGAACAACGACCATGAATAAAGCGATTGACCACTTGCAATAGATCGCTATGAAAAGCTCTGAGTACCAACACCCTTTAGGGTAGGTGAATGGGATTTGAAGTTGTACACAACTTGGTCCTATACTTTCGATGGAAGTGTGGCAAGCACCATTATCTGTTCCAGGCAGAGCTCTAGGATGGACCTCATTGTTGTGGGTCTGATAACATTGGTGCCACTTTCTCTTTGACGAAGGTCATGTTATACATCAACTGTGTGTCATCCTGGTTATCCATTAACTCATGCTCCAGTTTTTTCTGGTCTTTTGGAGGGTCCTCATCCATCAGACCTCGTGTCTCAATTCCTACCTTTGGCTGCAAAGGGAAGGTCATTTATGGGGTTGAGTCCAAGGAAACTTGAACCTATGAAATATGAGGAGAAGTTGGTGGGGATGAAGTGGGGGTACCTATAGTGGTGGTGATATTGGTAGAAGAATCAGGAAAGACAGTGTCATCCTGAGTATGAAATGGGGAGGATGGAGGCGTGGTAAAACTATTGTTGGTTCCACCATTCTGTGGGTTGGAGGCCTCTTTGATGACAATAGTATATTGGGGTTGGATTGGAGGGTCATCAATAATATGTATGATGACGGGTCTGGATGGTGAATTGAAAGACGTGGGAGTTTTAGTGCATGGATGGAGTGGAGTGGTGTGGACTTGTGGTGAAATGGAGGAAWGTGGTATGGCCTTAGTAATGAGAGAGGCCACAATGGGTTGGGAGGGGGAATTCGTACACAAATGTTTCCAGGGAAATATAGAGGTCAATACCTCCTGGAAATGCTTACCTGATATCTAGGCATCATCAGGAATGGAGGAAAAGGGTATATGAACTGTGATTCTTAGTGACATGTTCCCTTCTTAATCCCGAGCCTCTTCATCTAAGGTGGTCAACGTGTGATTTCTCTTGCTTTCACTAGGGCCTGCACTTGATGTTTAAGTTGGGGAAGAAATTTTTGAAATGACCGATAGGGTGTAGGAAACACCTATCAATGTCTCTTCCCTTAGGACCCCTAGCCATCCTCTAACCTCATTGTCAAACGTCATTGCATCAAGGTAAAATGGAAGAGGAGTCACATGAAAGAGTTTTGGTGCAGCACACAAAAAATGCACAAATGTTTGGTTGCGATTCATACCGAACCAGGTGTGGTGAGTATTTTTGTTGAGGATCACTTGCATAATCCTGAGCCTCTGAGTTGTAGTGACCATATCACTGTGCAACTGTGAAAATACAACATTGTGCTCAACGACATTGATGACCATATTTCTAGCATGCCAAGAATCAATTAACTTGGCAATGTGTTGATCTGACCCATGATAAATTCTTCGGCCATGGGGAGGCTACCATTTCCACATCGCAAAAGAGAAAAGAATATATCCATAATTGAAATAAGTGGTCCACTCATGGATGTATGCACAAGACTGAAACATGTCTTGGAGTAGATACTGGCACCAATTCATCAGTTCATTGTTCTTGGTGAATTCAACCACCGCTATGGCATCCAACGTACACTCATTCCATGTGAAATTTTCATCACCTTGTCAGTGATGAGGTAGTAGGAACAAAGAACCTGTGGATTTTTAATGGAATCTATCAGAGTGCCAAAACCTCCCCAATGAGTCCCATAGATCTCATAGAGGCTGAGCATACCCTTTTTACTACCATGCTTCCCAGACCCCTGGAAGTCATTTGATACATTTTGACTTGTCATGGAAAATATGTCAGCTAGTGGACGTATTCAACGTGTATAGGGTATCCTTTTTCCATCCACAAGGTGTTGTTTTGGACTCATATGATTAGGAATTTAGTGCATTTGGTGACTTCAGTGGTGGTGTCGAACAAAGGTAAGTCTCATAGATTAATGAGCATTTTGTTGCACAGGGGCAGGAATGACTGCTTCCATTTCCACTAGAATGAACCATCCAATAAGGTGGTGTAGTCTTGGAAGGTATGAATCATCATGGATGGGTACTGGGAAGAATTAGTGAAGTTTGTGTCCACCAGTCATGTGTGTTCCACCTTTCCATGGAGATCATCTAAAACTTCGACCTGAGGGTCAATGAATTCAGTTGGAACAACAAATGTAAGTGGAGTAGGGGATTTGGGGACTTAACCCCGACCAGAAGTGAAAATCGTGCTGACAAAATTTCGACAGTAGACAAAGTGAATAGGGGGATGAGTCCACATACCCAAATTCATAGAGAGCTCACTGGGTACCATAACTGAGTATATGGTTAGCACGATGAATTTACAATAATATCAATTCATCGACCAAATATGTGCTTATAATAAAAATGCAAAGGGTGACATGATGACCATGGATTAAATAATACAAGGTGACAAGAGTGGGAATTAATGGTCGACTAAATCCTTCGAAAGGGGAAAAATCCACAATGTGATTTGGGAAATTAAATACATAACCAAAAAGTTGGTAACATAATGATAAACACATTCGGGAAAGTAATGAGCAGGAAAGTGGTGAAGCAAAAAAAGGACAGACAAATGTTAATATTTATGTGAGTAGGACAAACATATATGTAATGACGGGTAAAAAGGTACTAATGACTTTGAACGACCCGTGTGATGACACAAGGGCATAAAATTCAAATTTTAGCAACATTAAGTATGAGATGATGTGACTATGACCTCCCCAACCACAAAGAGAATATCCAGGTTGGATGACTTGGATAGGAAAACAAAGCACTAAGACATGTAAAACAAAGAACATGTCACCATTTGTTGACATAAAATAAAACATATACATATATGGAAATCCTACTTAATAACACACTCCTCGAACCAGGAGCATAACAAAACTGTAATTATGCAACAACCAAGTAGGGGTTCACGCGTGCACCATTCACCCAGCTAGGTTGAAGAATTGCATCAAGTTGCACTAATTTGATAGAGCCAAATTCATGGATTTCCACAACTATAAAAGGACCAAGCCAATGCATTTGGAGCTTTCCCAGGTGTTTCTCATACTTGTTGTCATATAAGAGCATGAAGTCACCTTGTGAAAATGATTTACACTTTATATGCCGATTGTTCCAAGCCTTTTTCTGGGATTTCTTACAGTCTGATGAAAATCTGCTAAGAACCTAGCTTCCTCAATTTCTTGTAGTTCCTCCACTCACAAAATAATGGATTCATCCTCAATCATCTTGGTAAATTGCACAATGAATAGACTTCGGTTGAGAAACTTAACTGGCATAACTGCTTCTCAACCATATACCAGTTGAAGTGGGGTATACATGTTCAAGCGTTTTGTGGTAGTCCTATACACCCATAACATAGTTGGAACTCGCTCATCCCAGTCATACCAATTTGTGCAACAAACCTTAGTCAGCCCCATATCCAATAGTTTATTAAATTATTCCACTGTTATGTTATCCTACGGATGGTAGGGACTTCTCTTATGATGCTGAATAAAACATTCTCTAGTAAGGGTCACTATAGCGTTATTGAGAAAGTGGGATCCTTGGTCACTGGTCAAACTCCAAGGACAACCAAACTTGGTAATAAAACTATCAAAAATAAACTATCATGTAGTGGTTGTAGAACAATCTTAAACAACATCCACTTCAGCCCAACGAGTCAGGTACTCTGTTGAGATAATTATGTATAAGGCCTTTTAGTGCTTAGCTGGACGCTTTATCGGACTGATGAAATCAACAACCCATTTTTCAAAAGCTTGTAGTGCGTGAATAGGGTGCAGAGGAAACTCATCGCGTCACAATGGTTTCCCACTCTCTGACATACATCGCATGAAGAAGCATATTCCTTAGTATCTTTAAACATTGTAGGCCACCATAGTCATTCCTACAATATATTTCTTGCAGTTTCCTTTATTCCAACGTGTCCTCCCACAACTCCACTGTGACATTCCCATAAAATATCAGGTCTTTCTTGGTCGAGCACACAATGCCACAAGATATTATCCAATCCCAATTTGTAGAGTTGGCTCGGAAACAGTTGATAATCTGTTGTGAAAACCATTAGGTTCCTCTTTTGTGTTTCATAATATCCTTCCGACCTATTACCAGTAGTCAAGAATAGGACAATATTCGAAAAATAATAAGGAATGGACTCAATATGAAACAAATCTGTGTCTGATAGTTGGTAATATATAGGTCCACCACTTTCTCTGAACTCTAGGTGAGACAAGTGATATGGCCCGATATATAACTTTCTAAGCTTAATGTTGTAGGAAAATCTCCCTGCGGACAGATGGATTACCTCAAAGAGCTTGACCTTAACTCTAAGACAGAAAATGATTAACGTGGACACTGACTTCCTTTCAAATCTATACAAACCAACACATGAGAAGGAAGGAGAACAAAAGTACCTCTTTATCGACGTTTGTCCCTGCACGCTCCAAGTTGCGCTCTGATCCTTTGCTCCTCGCTAAGTCCTGTAGACAAACAAGATACGACCACTTCCTACTCTATTGATATTAGCTTGAAAACAAATCTATCTATCAATGATAAGTTCATGTAACATTAGACACAAACTAGAAAGAAATAGGCCAAGCGTGTCATATTAATGAGAATAATGACAGCAGTACTTACAATCGTAGACGCGAATGCGACAACTTCGTCAAGTCCCCTTCGTCTAACCCTTGCTCGAAAGATCCACAACTTGGATAACAACAACTTCACTGATCACTCTCCTTTGGCTGACTGTGTGTTTCCTATAAGATCATAGGTTTCATGCTTGCAATTCTTCCCCCTTTTCACCATCATAGAGCTTTCTTATATAGCTTAAGAGGAGCTTAACCTCTTGAGTTATCTTTAGAACAAGTTGGGGAACTTCCTCCTTAGATCAGGGATTCTCTGATGGAACCAAGAATTCAAATGCAACTGCCTTCTAATCTTGAAATATCCTCCCCTTATTCTCCTCAACGGGCCAACCACTGCCCCAGATTAGGCAGCGCTCCCTCAAAAGGGGCATCAGAGCGTTGTAGCGCTCCCTAATAAGCTTGAGGGGAGCGCCAACACCCTAAAGGTGGATAGCGCTCCTTGAAAGGGGAAGGGGAGCGTTATAACGCTCCCTGAAGCCTTATAGGGGAGCGCCAACGCTCCCTAGACTGATATAGGAGAGCACTCACCCTCAGAACCTTTGATTAGGAGCTCTTCTTAGGTGTCAAGAGTTCCTTGACTTCAGTTAACCAGTTCTCCCTCTCCAAACCAAGTGTATGAGGTGTTTTAAGTGCCTCCTTAGTGTCGTCATTAAGACTGTATGCTTGAACATCATTTGCGACACTTATGAACAACTTGCGACACTTGCGAAAGTTGTAAGGAAGATGTGACACTTACGACAATTGAGAGGAACATGCGACACTTATCCAGTTGAGTAATTTTGACGTGTAACAAAATTCCCCCCAAAGTATGAAGTTAGAAGATGCGAACTGATAACTGAAATGCTTTGTAGATGTTCAAGAAAGGGTATAGACTCGGAGAACCTGACGGAAGATGCACACAAACATCCAACAAATATCATGACATATTTCAAAACCCAAGGCAAACATACCTATGCTTGGGTGATCAAGACTTGCAAGATATGGCCGCCATCAAATACACTGCGGATCCATAATTGTATTTATAAAAAAGGTATAACCACCGAAGATACAATGTGGATCTATACTCTAATGAATCGAACTGATCGAAGCCACGAAGAATACACAGTGGATCTACGAGATGACAAGACATAGCCACGACCAATACAAAGTGGATCTATGTGACAGTGTATGTGTTCTTTGTCCAATAGAAACTCCTTCGCAGTCTGGGAAAAGCATATATCAAAGTGGTTACTCAACCCAGGGTCTTCTCACCAATCCCAACGTGGTACGATCCTAACCATGTGAATAGATGTCTTGATGTCGAACATGGTAGAAACCACTTGATTACCGGTCAATGGTGTGAACCGTTAACAAGTGCGAGGGAAATCACCATTAATGTCAATGATTCCCAAGGTACCCTAGTACATTCCAGCGAATGTGAATAGATGAGCTAAGTTCAAACATCCATGGAATCATCCGATCATAGGTCAATGATGTAAACCTATTGTCAAATGTGAGGAGGCTTGTCATTGAGGCATGCAGGTCTCAAAGTACTAACTGGTTTCTAAGTCTGATTCCCAGATGATGTGTTGAATTCGACAGGAATAGACTCGTCGAGGGGGGGAATTTATGTATCCCCCATCAGCGACATGAAATGGACATAGAAATGTAATTGGCAGATCAAATGGACATGGACTGACACAGGTTTTGAGGCAAGATATTTGGGATGGATGACTCTCGAGGCGGATACATCCCTTGAACACTGAGGCACAACGGAAAAACATGACATGGACCAAAACTATGCAGTGGGTACTGTGACTTGCGTCGGGTGACCCAAAGGAGTGAAAGGAACTCAAAGGATTGGCTCAGTGCAGAGGTTCGACAGATTATGATGTATGCATATGACAAAGTGTCGTGTTCAATGGCGACTCTAAGAATTGTTGGAAAATGTTCTCAAGAGACTACTTGGCTTGCTCCTTTCAATTTTTCCCCCATCCAGATAGACGAGTACCTCTTTTTGATTTAATGAGCTCGAGGAGGATAACACATGCTCGATATAACTCACCTTCAGTAAGTTCCTCTTCCTTTATTTAACGAACCAGAAGAAGCAAGGGATCGGTCCCATATGGGCCTGTCGATGTGTGTTTTAACGAGTCCAAAGACAGA
>SNQJ01S0006795.1:182289-192357 GCA_010110895.2 Picea sitchensis | reverse complement strand
TAGTGATGAGAAAGGACGTTGTATACCTTGGAGTGATCGGATGAAGTGATAATATGAATCTAGATACAGGTGATGAAGGGTATAATAATGGCAAAAAGTATGGGCAAAAAGGTACAATATGTGGTCCCAACAATCTGGAGGCCTTAATTCTTGCAAAAAATATGTAATGTCTTTATACCATGTGCCTTCTGCCAGTGGAGGGATATATTGTTGATTTTGATTAGAAAACCCAACTTTTTGATCATCTGAGCAAGTGTTGATGAAGTTAACACCCAAATCTTTACAATTAGATTCAGCCAACATATTGGCTAAACCTTGGCCTATAACTAGTGTGGTGGGTTTTATTTCTAGATCAAATTCAAGGATCTTGGCAATCCACTTGCTCCTTCTCCCATCTATGTTAGGTTGTATGAGAATGTTCTTCACAGAAGCTAAAGGGACATATGCAATGGTTTTTTAATGTAAAACATAGACTCTGAAATATCTGACAGCTTTCACCAGGGCATAGGCCTATTTCTCCATGATGTCATATTTTACCTCTGCATCTCTCAATGCCTTGCTGAAAAAATAAATTGGCTTCTCCATCCCTTCAACATTCTTCTGCAATAAAACAACTCGCACCGTATCGAAAGAAGCAAAGGAGAAAATCAGAAAATCCTTGGAATAATCGGGGCTGATTAGCACAGGCGCTTCAATCAATTCCTTTTTAATCTGGTCGAAGGATTCTCTAGACTCAACAGTCCACTTTACTTCATTCCCTTTCCTGAGCATGACTGTGATATGCTTCACCAATTCGGCAAAATTTGAAACAAATCTTCTTAAAAAATTAATTTTGCCCAGGAAGGAATGAACTTCTTTTTTGGATCTGGGAAGTGATAAGGTTTGGATAGATTCTACCCTACTTGAATCAATTCTGACACTCTCATTTGATACTATGTGCCCTAGCAACTTTCCCTCCTTCATGGCAAACAATGATTTCTTAGGATTTAGGGAAAGGAAAAAACTTCTACACTTTAATAATACTTTCCTCAGATGATAGCGGTGTTCTTTATCAGATCTGGAAAAGATTGTTATGTCATCCAAATAAATGACCACGAATTTATCCTTCTCCCCAATGAAGGAAATGCCCATAGCTCGCTGAAAGGTTTCTCCTATGTTCATTAATCCAAAGTGTTATAACCCTAATTTGCATCAAACATGCTTACCTGGCATCAGGCTATCTCAAATTCCTTCTTTGCCAAAACACTGCTGAACAACTCTTCTTAAAAACCCCTTTTATAAAGGCCCATGCACTATGCCCCATTACTGCATGCATGTACATGCTAGCTGACCCAAGACAACCTGCGTGTACCTACAAAAGCACGAAAAAAGGAAAGTTGTTGACGGAACGCACAACTTTGGGTAAGTTAACTAAACCTTTCAGCCATGCATGGCCAGACATTCGACCAAATACCTAGCTCCTTCTAACCTATAAAATAAGAGGTAGGGGTCCCATTTGGAAGAGGAGAATCATAGTAAAGAAACTATACCCGATTGAGCATTCCCTTTGTCCCAACCTTTAGCCATCCTTGTGCAAAGAGAGGTATAGAGAAAAATAGTTGGAAGACAGTGGAAGAAGAGCCCAAGACTAGGATCGAGGATTCGTAGCTGACTTTATCATTGTAAGGTATCATTGTGAAGTTAATAAAATAATTTATTTTCCCGTCCCACCATATGAGATTGTCATTATTGGAATATTGATTGTATGATTGATTAAATATATAACCCGTTAGTTCATAGATCAAATGCATGTGGAGTTCTTTGTTTGTCTTTATTGAATGTAGGTCAGCATTGGGAGGAGTGTTGCAGTCAAAGAACGACCAAGCGCGAAAAGGGATCAACATCAAACACGAAGAATAAGGTACGTCAACTTAATCTCTTGAGCTTTGTATTTACATATGAGTAATGGGGGTCTAGTCATGGGATGATGGTAAAAAGTAAGAATCTTTAGGTCATTTCTACATGCATGATAAAACCCTTAGTGCTAGTCCATAGGAGGGATTTCCGACCCACAAAGAAATTGGCGACCATACTGGGGAAAAGTATTTTCTTTTTATTGGCAGCACAATGAGTCACCCTTGGATAAAGAACATTTGTCTATTTGTTCATCAAACCCTGGGATTTAATATGACCTTAGGAATCTGTTCTCGCTACATAGAGCTGTGTCCTCCTCCATTTGGTTATTCTTCCAAACATATGGAGAGTTTGTGTTGCCTCCTACCTCGTAAAATTATGTTAATGCCATGCTTCCTGAGTCTCATCATTTGTCGTGCTATTGTCCAAGGGAATTTTTACCAAGCCTGAGTCGGCCACTCCGCAGTTTGTCTCTTGCCCTCATGCCTGACCATCTTGAATGTCCAATCAAGTCTTTGTTCGAAATCAATGAAGCCTTCAGTCTGATCATCAAGATTCTCTAGTCCATGACCGATGAGTTGTCGAAGACCTCTGGGTAGTGAAGTTGTACACTCATATTACACTCCTACCTGAGTTTTGAAGATTTTGAAGTTGTTTCTCGAGCTATGAAGACCTCATCTCCAACCATCAGGCCTTATCAGCTTCTAGAAGATGGATACTCTACATGTATATATTTTTTATTTCAAGATGTAGCTCCATTGTGTATTGTTCAGGGCTACACTTTATATATTTATATGACATGGATCTACAATGTATTTGATTGGTAGCCATGATTTTATTCGATCCTGAGCATGGGTATTCTCGCCTTGATGAGACAATTATTATTTTACAGACGACACCTCCTGATTTCTGGTCCCTGGGCTCACTTGTTCGACACATCGGTGAAGATTGTTAATGTATTTCGGCCATCAGATGCTCTTCTGACCTCACACATTAGGGGGCATCTGTTATAACCCTATTTTTCACTAGACATGCTTACCTGGAACCATGCCATCTCAGATTCCTTCTTTTTCAAAACATTGTTGAACAACTCTTCTTAAAAACCCCTTTTATAAAGGCCCATGCACCCTGCTCCATTACTGCACATGTGTACACGCTAGCTGACCCAAGGAAAACCGCGTGTACCTACAAAAGCACAAAAAAAGGAAAGTTGTTGACGGAACACACATTCTTGGGTAACTTAACTAAGCCTTTCGTCCATGCATGGCCGGAGATTAAACCAAATACCTAGCTCCTTTTAACCTACAAAAGAAGGGGTAGGGGTCCCATTTGGAAGAGGATAATCATAGTAAAGAAACTATACCCGAATGAGCATTCCCTTTGTCCCAACCTTTAACCATCCTTGTGAAAAGAGAAGTATAGAGAAAAGCAGTTGGAAGACAGTGGAAGAAGATCCCAGGACCAGGATGGAGGAGCAGTAACCGACTTTATCATTGTAAGGTATCATTGTGAAGTTAATAAAAAAAATTATTTTCTCGTCCCACCATATGAGATTGCCATTATTGGAATATTGATTGTATGATTGATTAAATATCTAACCTATTAGTTCATAGATCAAATGCATGTGGAGTTCTTTGTTTTTCTTTAGTGAATGTAGGTCAGCATTAGGAGGAGAGTTGCAGTCAAAGAATGAACAAGCATGAAAAGGGATCGACATCAAACATGAAGAATAAGGTACGCCAACTTAATCTCTTGAGCCTTGTATTTACATATGAGTAATGGGGGTCTAGGCATGGAATGAAGGTAAAAAGTAAGAATCTTTAGGTCATTTCTTCATGCATGATAAAACCCTTAGTGTTAGTCCATAGGAGGGATTTCCCACCCACAACACAAGGAATTTTGGCATACATGAATGTGCCCCAAGGAATGGTGAAGGCTGTATTTTCTCTGTCTTCAGGAAGGACAGAGATTTGATTGTAGCCAGAAAATCCATCAATCATGGAAATCTTGGATGCACCAGTTACCCTTTGCAGTATGTGTTCCATCTTAGGCATTGGGTAATTGTCCTTCCTAGAGCTCCTGTTTAGATTTATGAAATTGACACAGAGTCTGATTTCTCCACTCTTCTTCCTCACTGGGACCAGGTTGGCCACCCACTCAGAATATCTCAAAGGAACAATAATCTGAGCATCCTAAATCTTCTTCACCTCCCTTTCCATAATAGGCAGTAACATAGGATTTATCTGTCTCAACTTATGCCTAAAAGGTTTGGCTTCCTCCTTCAATGGGTTCTTGTGTTCAATGAAACTGGTGTCATATGTTCTGAGGTCTTCATAGGTTCAAGAAAACACATCAGTGAATTCTTTTAATATCTCAGTATACTCGACCCTTTGCTCCCTTGATAGGCTGCTTGATAATTTGACAAATCTTGGATTCCGCTCTATGCCAATATTGCACTCAACCACACTAGCATCATCATTTGATATTTTACCCTTCAATACCACATCATTTTTGTCAAAAAGCCTTTCCAAAGTAACTAGTCCCTTTGGGATGTGATTGTTGGGTAGCTGGACAATGTGATGATCAACAATCTTTTTCAAGAAAACATTCAGATGAGGCTCCATTTCAGAGTCAGGATCTTGATCAATGTGCAATACAAAAAACTCATCAACAATTTCTAGGAATCTTTTGATTTCAAGATCATCCTCAAAAACTCTCTAATGCTTGACATTGTCAGGTATATAGGGTCTATATTTCACTTCTACATAATACCTGAGTTTAGGTGGTAGAGGGACTGTGAAATTGCTCGTCGAAACGACCAAAGATTCGACCATGACATTCCTTTCCCTTGGAATAAATGAAATGTTGAAAGCCGAGAAAAAACTGTCAATGAGGTCCCATACTTCATTTATTTAACTTCTGGGCCGAGGGTGTTTGGCCTGATAAATATTTCTGATCTCCTAGGAAATCAAATCAACATCTCCAAACACTGATATCTCTTCAATTCCCATGTCCTTTGCAACCCTCAAACCCAAAACGAGAGCTTCATATTCTGCCACATTATTTGTAATTTCAAATTCTAATTTGTATGACAGAGATATGGTTTCCTGAGTAGGGGAAACAAAGACTACTCTAGCACCAACACCTTCTCTATAAGAAGCTCCATCAAAGAACATTTTCCACACAGAGGTAATTGGAGGCTAATCTTCACAGAGAGTAATGGAATTGTTGATCTCAAGAGGAGGCTTATGGGAATCAGTGAGTTGCAATAACCTAGATCCCAAATCAATATCAAGAGAAAATATACGATGATTGGTGGGGTATTCCTCATCACTGATAATGTAGGCCAACTAATCTTCTCTTTACAGTCTTCTATGCTCCCCTCCAAACACAATAATGGTAGCATATGTGAGGTCCATCTGCAAGGTTACCCCAAGTATTTTTATCCAAGATCTTGACAAGAGAATGCCAAACTTGGGAGGAACATCAACCACCAAAATATCCATGAACACACTCTTCATGGGAAGCTGAAACAAGTTCACAACTATATCTTTTATGACCCCAAGAAATTACACCCTCCTTGAATCGAAAGAGTACAAATCATGATAATCTTTTGTGATTTATAATCCGATTTCTTCCATGACAGTTTTGGGCATGAGATTATGAGATGCCCCAAATTCCATCAGACAATTATGCAACACCTTATCATGTATATTCAATGATGTGTAGAAGGTAGGGGATGAATCATCTCTATCTTCTACCATATGACCTAAGATGAATGTTGGATTTTCATCTTGGAGGTTTACTGAGTCTGTGGAATGACAGGCTGGTTTGGGCTGCAACAACTTAGAGAGGGACCTTTTGAAGATTTTGTGATTGACTATCTCTGAAAGGGGGACAAGGATTTTGATCTTCTGAATTTCATGCTCAAAGCTAAAGGAGGAAGGGGGATTTATAATCTCTCTTACCTCTGGGACAATATCTTTGGCTATTGGTGGGGGATTTTGAGCTTTCTTTTCTTTGCTTCTATTTGTTGCATCTTTAGCAGGCTTCCCTACTATGGAAGGTTGAACAAGGATGTCAGACTTCCCTTATTTCTTCTTAGAATAGAGGTTGTATTTATTTGGACTATTGCTGGTCTTCCCCCCTTACTTATCTCATTTATTTGACTATTCATGAGGGACTCCTCATAGGCAGATTGAGTTAAATGGGGAAAAGAGGAGGTGTCTCCAATACAATGAATTTTGGGGTCATGCTCCTCTTCTTCCCTGTCCTCATCAATAACAAGGTCGTTTTGAAGGGGGGTTTGAATTTTATGATCATTTCTATTTATGTCCCTCTGTTCCCTTGGCATAATCTGAGGAGCATTGTTATTAGACCTCCTGAAGTTGAATCTGCTATCATCATTTGGGACATTCTTGTAACCTTGCTTCCCCTCGAATTTCATCTTATCCATTTTTGTAGACAGGGACTTCACCATCTTGTTCAATTCATCTACTTTAGGGTGAGATTTATAAGAACTAGAGGTTGAGGCCTCATATCTTCATCCTCCTCTATGTCTATCAACTTTTCTCCTAAGCAGGTCAATTGCTAACACATTGGATTCTACCTCCAGGGCTGCATCTTGCATATGAGCCAGGGAAGTAGCTCTTCTTTCTCTGAGCAGGAGGGAGAACTCAGGGTCAAAATCACTAGCATAAGTAATTTTGGCAGAGGCTTCAATAGGCTTTATCTTAGCATGGATCTTATTGTATGTCTTGTTGAATATTTTGGAGAAATCGGAGACAGATTCTCCATCTTTTATCTTCAGTGATCCCAACTCTGTGATATAATACATAAAGTCTTTTTTGTCCCCCCACTACCTCAAGAAGACATCATCTAAATCTTTAATACTAGTGATAGATCCAAGGGTCAAGCCCCTAAGCCATTTACTAACCTCACCATCAAGGCTCTGGAAAAAGAATCTCATCCATACATCTTCATTTTCAATATTTAGAGTGTCTACATAACTGTAGAAGGCAACAAGGTGCTCTTCATTAGTTATGTCCTCTTCTCTAGTGAACTTAGACATATATTTCAGGTAATCTCCAGCAGGGAGAGCGTTCATTGGCTGAGGTAAGACCAGGGAGGCATATCTTGCAGCCACTATGGCATCCATTCTACTTCTAGGAGGATTAGCACCTGCCATAGGGATATGAGGTGGAGGAGAACCAAGAGGAGAAGGTGTTAGAACAGGGGAGACTGGAATTGATCTTCCAAGAGGAAAGGGAAACAACAGAGGATTGGGAGAAAAGGATATCGAACTAGGGGGAACAAATGTTTCCCTTTCTGTGAAATCAATAACTCTAACAGGAGGAGGAGTGGTAAATCTCGGGGTAGGAAAATATTCTGAGGTATTGGGTCTAAACCACAGTACAAATTTAGGAGAGCGATGAGTGACAAGGCTTTCTCCCTCCAATCCCAGATCAGGAGGGGAAAACTCGACAGGAACACTCCCAAAATTCAAATTTTGGGAAACTCCAACTGAAGGTATAACAGAAGGCTGAAAAGCAGAAATTGGAGTTCCTATAGGATAATGAAAATCATCATAAATACCTAGTTCAACAGTAGAAGTACCTTGATGAAAGGCCTTTCCCTTTCTGATAATTTTCTTTGGGTCAGCTTTAGGTGTTGCCAAAGGCAGTTGTGGAGTAGACCTCGTATGTCTGCTTCTGGAAGCCACACCTGGATTAGTGGAGTCGCTTATGGATTCACATCAATGGAGTCACCATAGTGGAGTTTCCAGGTGCACAGTTGCAATTTTGATGTACTGGGTTCTGATGCTGATCCACCGGATCTTTTAATGACTTATGGTTGAGTTTTAATTTTGCATGTGTTAATTAACCATTTGAGAAAACTTAGTGAAGAATGAGGAAAGAAGAGGAATTATAACAGCCATATACACATATGCAGATCTGAAATGAAATAATAGACAACAAACCATAATACGCAGATTGATAACGGAGTTCGACACAACTTTGCCTACGTCTCCGGGCCTTTTTCTCTGTGAGGGAGGCTTCTTTATTTCTGTTCGAAAGCTCAAACATACATTGTTGCAATGCCAAATGGCTACAAGACTGATCTGGTCATGTTCATCCAGATCTCTAGAACCATGCAAAGAAAACGGCACACAAAATGGACATCCGAAGCTCGCAGAAATGATCCGACAGCGTCTCCTCCTCAACAGCTTCTCTGCCTCAAACTGGCTTTGGCTTGGCTTCTTCTCAGCATCATTCTGCTCTGAATTCCCTCAAAGTTGTCCCCCATGGCCTCAAACAGGCCTTGGTTATATAATTGGGAAGGTAGTTTCTCATCTCCAACTTCCTCCAATAAGTTAGGCTCAAAAACTACCCAATAACTCCCAAAAATGGAGTAAATACATTAAAAATGGGCCTAATTACATTTAAAACTCAAAAAGTGGTTATAAAACCCACTTTAAACTATATTATAGTTATAAATCAGGCTTTAGCCCCCCAAGTCTTGGCGCACGCCCCTCTTGGTAAGGTCACATGGCTTAATAGGGCCAAGCGCTAGCCCAAAGGCTAAACGCTGGCCCCTAGCCCTTGCGTGCATTAACACCCGGTCATATGTGACATTTCCATAGGGCCATGGGCCATACGGTTTTAAAACACCCGTGGCTTAACTGTCTAACTATGCACCAACTATTGAGTTATAATCATTGGTCGTATGTATAACCAACATAACCGTGCCATTAAACAAGGTTTATGGTTATATAAAACCGTGGGTTATAGTTTAAAAACCCCGCGCGCGAACCACCGGTGGTATGGTCATATCAACGCACAATAGAACTGGGGGTCGGGGCTAAGCCCTGGCCCGACCCCCCCGCCGAATAAGCCATGACTCAACCATAAATATTTTATGTGCCACATGGTTAACAAGAACTAATGGGCACCCGAGTGGTTAGCCCGGTGCTGCTAGTCCTATGCCTGGCCGGGAGGTCGTCAGTTCAACTTTCATGCCCAACAAAGTTTTATCCATACATTAAATGACATGTGGCACCCAGAGATTGGGCCATGTAAACAACCATTAACCACCAATGGACACGTGCCAAACAACCATTCGACCTCACCTGCCAAATGTCACATGCCGATTGATCCACGTCTGCCACGTCATTACCGTACTGTCCCGTCAGCTTGCCACGTCACCTGCTGATGTCACCCACTGCATCATCATCGTACTATCCATGTCATCCGACACATCAGCTGCTGACGTCACCCGTTCCACGTGTCACCCTTTCAGTGGTGACACGTGTCACCTCGGGATTGGTCCATCCGTGCACCAAAAAGTCCAAATCTGTTTGACACGTGTCATCACCTGGAGGTGCCACATGTCACTGTACGGACCTGCCACATGTCACTGTATGGACCTGCCATGTCAACGTACAGACATGCCACGTCAGCGTCCATACGGACTATATAGACTGCACAATCAACAATTTTTTGCCTGTTTGACTTTTCAGACAGAATATGATATCTTCTCCATACGGACTCCGTTTGACAAAGTAAATATACCACCGGAATCAGGAAGATGAGATAGACACAATGGTGTTGGTTTCGTCGGATTATAAACACTTTCATTTTTGAGCATTTTTCAAGCCCTGTCAGGCTTCTGAATCCGATTTCGGATCACACCTCCCCACAATAAGACCTTTTGGTCCCCAAAAGGTTACTGACCATTCAACAAGCTCGAGATAGGCCACCCGTCTTTCTCTTTGTCTATGAAAAATGATTACATTAATGGAAGCAAAATACAATGAAGTTGAGACATCCACTTCTGGCAGAACCAAGTGACTATTTTCGTTCCTTCATGATGTTCCTCTTGCTTCGCTGGTAATCCTTCCTCCTTCGTGGGTACATGCAAAATCCTTTTTTCCTTCCTTGGACAAAGCTCTGGATTAAGCTTCCAACAACTAGCCTTTTGATGTCCACTCTTGTTGCAAAACGTGCAATGATTTTTTGGCATCCAGACCTATTTACCCTTCTCTTTCTTCCATTGTGGACTTGAGCCTTTATGTCGTGTTTCCTTCCTGATCGACATAGGTTTCCTGTACAAAGTTTGTCTCTTCCAACACTTGGAAACACAATGCTTAGGTGAATGACAATAAGTACATGGATA
>SNQJ01S0006795.1:166547-182239 GCA_010110895.2 Picea sitchensis | reverse complement strand
TCCCAGAAATGGTCCGACAACGTCTCCTCCTCAAAAAGATTCTCTGCCTCAAAATGGCTTTAGCTTGGTTTTCCTCCAGTATAACCCTTCTCTGAATACTCTAATGGCTTCGGAGCAGTCAAAAACCCCTATCTGGGCTCTTTCGACACTTCAATCAGTCGAAAAACGAAGAAGTTATGCCTCCTGGAAGTTTTCCCCTTCAAGCTTTCTGTCACTGGTTCTACAGAACGCACTGTCCTCCATTGAACCTGGCTCACACACAATATGTAGCGTAAAAACCTGGCACTGGGCGCAACCGTGCCAACGGTTTAAACCGTAGAATGGTTAGGGTGCCTCCAGCCCCTAACCGCCTAACACCTGGGCATATGGTGGCATAAGACCGCGCGCTATCACAAGAAGGGCTTAATAGTTACAACTGGTCCAACCGCGCACTTGGTTGAGGTCACATGGGGTTAAGCATATGACCATGGGTTATCCGTTTCAAACCAAAATCAAAATGCGCACCATACACAATGGTCATATGGGGAACCACAAAACCGTGGCTTACAATCTTGCGCGCACACAAACCGTCGACTATATAGCACGATCATATACAATACAAATGACCACGGGCCGGGGCTAAGCCCCGACCCGACCTCCTGCCAATTACAAACTCATGTGAACTTAAATATAAAAATATCCACATAAATGGTAAGAAAAAAACGGCGGAATATTGGTCAGCGGAGGTTTGTGAAGGCTTTACATAGTGGGGGAGGTCCGGGGGTCGAACCCCACGGCCTCCAATAATTTTTACATAAAACCAATTAGCCAATAAACGAGTGACATGTGGTGCCCATGGATTGGGCCACGTGTCCTCATACCATTTGGAAATAAACGAACACGTGTCACTTTCGGATTCGACAACTGCCAACCAACGTATGCTTGCCACGTCACCACCTGACACGTCATCTTTCGTATGTCATGTCATCCGACACGTAGGTTTTTGACGTCATCCCGTGCCATGTGTCACCCTTTCAGTGGTGACACATGTCACCTTGGGATTGGCCCAACTGTACGCCTAAAAGTCCAAATCTGCCTGCCATGTGTCACTCCTTGGAGTCACCATGTGTCACCTGTACGGACCTTCCACATGTTGTCTGTACGGACCTGCCACGTCATCGTACGAACATGCCACGTCAGCGTCCGTACGAACTATACGGACTGTACAATCAACAATTTTTTCCCTGTTTGAATTTTCGGACAGAATGTGATATCTTCTCCATACAAACTCTGTTTGACAAAGTAAATATACCAACGGAATTAGGAAGACGAGACAGACGCAATGGCACTGGTTTCGTCGGATTCCGAGCACTTTCATTTTTGAGCATTTTTCAAGCCCTGTCAGGCTTCTGAATCTGATTTTGGATCACACCTCCCCACAATAAGACCTTTTGGTCCCCAAACGGTTACTGACCACTCAACAAGCTCGGGATAGGCCACCCGTCTTGCTCTTTGTCTCTGAACTAAAATGATTACATTAGTGGAAGAAAAATACAATGAAGTTGAGACATCCACTTCTGGCAGAACCAAGTGACTGATTTCTTTCCTTCATGATGTTCCTCTTGCTTCACTAGTAATCCTTCCTCCTTCGTGAGTACATGCAAAATCCTTTTTTCCTTCCTTGGACGAAGCTCCAGATTAAGATTCCAACAACTAGTCTTTTGATGTCCACTCTTGTTGCAAAACGTGCAATGAGTTTTTGGCATCCAGACCTGTTTACCCTTCTCTTTCTTCCATTGTGGACTTGAGCCTTTATGTCGTGTTTCCTTCCTGGTTGACATAGGTTTCCTTTACAAAGTTTGTCTCTTCCAACACTTGGAAACACAATGCTTAGGTGAATGACAATAAGTACATGGATAAATATTCCACAAGTTCCGGTTTACTTGATTATGCTTGTTTTTTTTTTAACACAAACGAGTATGGGAATTTATTTAGAATAAGGCAGAGGGGGATACCGAACCCTTACATTTCCACACAGAGCTACTGCTCTGTAATACATTTTCCAGCCAGGTAACTTTACCAACTACCATACGGTTTAACTCCTAGAGGTGTCAAACATTCTAACAACGGACTGCAAATTCTAACCAAAATTCTGGCTTGGGTCCCTTACAAACTGAGACTGTTGCCGCACCCTTAACGTTTTCCTTTGTGTCCAGTGCTGGTGGCCGCTTCTGTAGAAACTTCTGAGATCTTGCTGAAAGCCATAGTTAACTCCTCCACTTTCGGCTCCAGATTGCAGAGGCGTTTTCCTAAGTCGCCCATGAGATTGGCTGCATCTTTCAGGCCAGCATGAATTTCGTCGGAGAGTTCGTCCTTGATGTTTTCCATTTCAAACTTCAGATTGTCCCATTTTTGCTGGTTGGTGGAGGCCCTTATGCTTTCCAGTTCGCCTCTAATCAATTCTATTCGTTCTTTGGGCATGAGGGGGGTTTGAGAGCCCGAGTCCATGACTGAAATGCTCAAAACGAAAATGCCCTTACTTCTTGCGACCTGCGTGCTCAACTTCGTGTCTGAAAAGGTAATGAGCGATATACTTTTTATCCGTGCGCTCTCTTGTCCCTGGCCATGCTCTTCACGGGTGGAGTGAGATCTCAAATCTCTCCGGTTGATTCTTGTCCGTCCGACTGGAGATATTCGTTGCCGTCCTTTCAGGCTGAGGTCAGAGCGATGTGAAGGAACCCGACCAGACCGCCACTTCATTTTTAGGGAATCGGATGGAGGGAGATTACCTCATTGATTTTAATCTGTCCTTTGATCTACAGAGATCCTCTGTTCGCCTCTTTATCTGCATCTCCATTCAACGTCCTGAGCACATGATAAACCTTGTACTCCTGAAGTTGATCCAAGAGGATGCATATCTTCTTATATAACTGAGCCAGGTGCATGTCCTTTGGAGGATTATTAAGGTTAATGGCATCCACTACTTGTTTAGAATCCCCCGCAATTTTGATCTTTTTAATGCCCAGCTTGAGAGCTTGATTTATCCCTTGCCAGAGTGCTAAAAATTCGGCCTGGTTGTTAGAAGCATATCCTAGACCCCAGGMAAAGGTTAGTTTAGTTGAGCCATTAGGTTCGAGAAGTAATCCTCCTCCCCCTGCCCTGCCAGGATTGCCTTTCGAGGCTCCGTCAAACAGGAGCCACCAGTCATCTAATGACGACCTCCATCTCAGGAATTCTTGTTCCGGCAAGCGAATTTCCCAATTCCTGATTCTTGGAGGAATGGTCTGAATAAGGTTCTGGTGGGCTGGTCTAAAGACCTTGATCCAGTTCTCTTCTTCCTCATTTGTCGGGGCAGAGTTCTGGATAGAAGTTTTCGCATTAATAGCTTCTGAAATCATGATCTGGATCTTAATGGCCACCTGAGCTGGCAGTCGTTTTTCTTCCTTAAAAATCCTGTTGTTTCNTTAAGGCAGTATGCTTGAACAACATTTGCGACACTTATGAACAACTTGCGACACTTGCGAAAGTTGTAAGGAAGATGCGACACTTACGACAATTGAGAGGAACATGCGACACTTATCCAGTTGAGTAATTTTGACGTGTAACACTTAACAACAACCTTAAAGGAGAACTCCTGAAACAATAATAATCCCCTTCAAATGTGACCTTCTAACACAGGTTTTTTCACCAAATACTTCAAAGTAGAAGGGTCAGTAAAAAACTTAGAATGACTTGCAAGAAAATAAATCCTAAACTTTTGTAAATCATACACCATATCTAAACCTTCCATTTCAATTGTGGTGTAGTTGTGTTCAACTTGGGAAAGTCTGCGGCCAGCAAAGAATATAGGATGGTCCAAGTTTCCTTCCCCTAGTTGCATAAGAATAATGTTGAGTGAAACTACAAAGGAATCAATATGTACATGAAATTTAACTCACCGGTGAGGATAAGTTAGAATGGGTGCACTGCTCAACATCTCTTTTAGCAGGCCAAATGATTTATCACAATTTTGAGTGCAATAAAATTCCTTAGATTTCTTCAGTAATTATTCCAATGGTGTGGTTATGCTCACGTAACCCCAGATAAATTGGTTGTAATATCACATATGTCCCAGGGTCGTCCGTAGTGGTTTGACAGTAGTAGGAAGAGGCATATTGATAATTACTGCGACTTTCACAGGATCATCCAACTGTTAGGGTCCTAACCCACACATAGGTAGAGCAATATATTCAGATGTAATAAAGGTCAATATTAATAAGGCCTTTCAATAAAATAGAATAAGGAGGATGTAAGAAGACCTAATAGAAGCTTCTGCTTCTAGAAGGATCTTCCTCTAGATGCTTCTCTTGATAGACATATTTAGTNAGGATGTAAGAAGACCTAATAGAAGCTTCTGCTTCTAGAAGGATCTTCCTCTAGATGCTTCTCTTGATAGACATATTTAGTATAAATAAGGGTCGAGGGTATGAAAACCCTAGCTTGGAGATTATTGTAATAGAGCGTTGCTCAACTAGAGGTTGCCCCCTTGAAGATGCCCATGAACATTTATTTCTGAATCAAAGTGTTATTTTTGTTGCTGTTCTTATATCATTTATGTGTTATTGTGGAGATTATGTTGGTTATATTACTGTTATTCTACCATTCTAGCATTTTATTTCTGTTCTACATACTTTTTATATCTGGTACATTACAAGTGGTATTAGAGCACTTTCCTTGGCATAAATTGTGGGAATTTGTTTCTTCAGGGTAGAGACGTATTCCGACGTCTTTAAGCCACAGAGATCTGTTGTTACGCACATAAAACTGCAGTTGAGGAATTCATACATGCAAGAAATACAAGTGGTTCTTAAGCGCACATCTGTTGGCCACCCTTGTAACCCCTGTTGGTACCCCTTCGAGTGGTAGCGCATCAGACAACACCTATGTACGGATCGACCTAGATTTCCTGAAACCCTCTTTAGATAAACTGATTGACCACCTGACTACTATAGTGGCACCGAGAATAGCACTCAGGAAGATACTCTCTAGTACTTGGGTAATCGGGTAGTACGACTAAGGGTACGGTCTATCCTCCTTAGTTAGTGCCCTGAGATATTGGGTCGAGTACTACTGTTGGACCCCACATGTATATCAAAGAGCTATAGCACAGGGAAAACCCTTGTCTGTAGAACCCTTGAATACCTAACCCTTGGGGGATATAAACATAAACAAATTAAAACAGCCAAGATCTATTGCCACGCAACTGTGTTCGGGTTGCCAAGTAAATACACATTTCTTTCTAGTTAAGAATTTGGGGATTTCATCACTGCAGTATTCTTCAGACCGGAGTATAACTCTGCAGGTGTAAAAGAAAAAAGAAAAACGTCTGGAAATTTTTTCACCATTATTTGAGACCTATTCCATTGGATTAATCTCTTTTCCCTTATCACATTCATCCATATCATTTTTCAGAGAAAA
The DNA here is from genome assembly GCA_010110895.2 of Picea sitchensis. NCBI lineage: Eukaryota > Viridiplantae > Streptophyta > Pinopsida > Pinales > Pinaceae > Picea > Picea sitchensis. Next base: position 176,803 of record SNQJ01S0006795.1, on the reverse strand, counting down.
AAATTGACCCTGCCCGTCCCTTTTTAGTTCACCCATCCTCATGGCCTATACCAGTAGCCAAGACCTGGAAGATCGCTTCAACACCTTGCAATATGGTCTCCTCGAGACACAAAAAGAAGTGAAACAACTCAGTGCCAATGTTTCCTCCATTGATACATCCATCAATACAACCATAAATACAACCATGCAGTCCTCAATGGAGGAAGTCAAACAAGAACTGACCACCCAAATTGAATCTGTCTTTGCATCACTCTGCATCAAACTGAAGATCTCTACAGATGAACCTTTCTTTGATTCACCTCCAAAGACTGAAGGTGAACATTCCTCCCATTCCCATACCTTTCAGCACCATCAATTTCAATGTGACCTATGCCTTTTGCAGGTGGAAGTGACCAAATTTGATGGCTCAGACCCCACTGGTTGGGTAACCCAAATGGAACATTATTTCTCTTTATATGGCATTAAAGATGACTTGGCCAAACTCCGGTATGGTGTCCTCCATATGGATCAAGAATGTTGGCAATTGTGGCAATGGAGAAAAACTTCCCGTCAAGGGTATATTGCTTGGACCCAATTTGTGACTGAGATTTATGAATTCTTTGACACTAACACCAACCATTTGGGCCATTTGACAAAGTTGAAACAATCAGGCACAGTAGAAGACTTCATAGCTGCCTTTGAGCACCTGTCTTTTCGAACAGAGGGCATGAATGATGCTTTCTTTTGATAGTTTTTTATCAGTGGCCTCAAGGATGAGATTCGGGCCCATGTCCTCATGGCTCGACCTTCGAGTTGGGTGGAGGCTACTAAAAGAGATAAAGAAGCACAACAAGTTGTATCCTCTCAAAATCATAAACCCTTCTTTATCCCTTGCCCTAAACCCCATTAAAGATCCAAAAATTGACCAGGGATGAAATGGATGAACGCCAACTCAAAGTCCTTTGTTATAATTGTGATGAAAAATATTTCTTGGGCCACAAGTGTAAGGATACAAATATTTTTATGGCCATCTCTGAGGATATTTCAGAAGAGGATGTTGAAACTCCCCTTGTGTCTGAGTCACCTTAAATCACTGACATAACCCCTCCCTTAGACCCTCCTGAAGTGGAACCAGTCATTTCCCTCAATGCTCTCACTGGCTTCTCCGCTCCCCAAACCCTCAAGTTAATTGGTTACATCAAGCATTGGAAGGTCATCATTCTAGTTGATAGTGGAAGCACCCATAATTTTATTCATCACTGCATTTCCCAAGAAACTCATTGCTACATCCATGCCGTCAACAATTTCCAAATCATGATTGCCAATGGTGGTTCCATGAAATGTGGAGGGTGTTGTGAAAATGTGCGTCTCCAAATTGGTGACTACCACCTCAAATCCCATATGTTTGCTATCAACATGGGTGGTTTTGAAATTGTGTTGGGTGCAGACTGGCTAAGGACTTTGGGTCCAATTCTCATGGATTTTAAGGAATTAACCATGGAATTCAACCAGGAAGGCCACCAATATAAATTCCAAGGCATCACTATTGGTTCACCTGAGGTTGTTAGTTCCCATTGCATGGAAAAGATGCTCAAAAAAGGTCATTCTTGTGTCATTGCCCAACTCCATGCCATACAAGAAACATAGACACCCCCGGTGCCAAAAGACCTCCAAGCCCTCCTTTCTAAACATCAAATGGTATTTTCCACTCCCCAAGGACTCCCTCCTTCCCGCGGTGTTCATGATCATTTCATTCCCCTTGTACCCGAAATCCTTCCTCCCAATATCCGTCCATATCGCCACCCCTTTTCACAAAAAAATGAAATTGAGAAAATGGTCCAGGAACTCCTTAATGCAGGCATTATCTGCCCTAGTATGATCCCTTACTCTTCTCCTATAGTCATGGTCCTGAAGAAAGAAGGTTCTTGGAGAATGTGTCCTGACTTCCGTGCCCTCAAAAAATTGACCATTAAAGACAAATTTCCCATTCCTATCATTGATGACCTCCTGGATGAATTGAGTGGTGCCCAATTCTTTACTAAAATTGATCTTCGCTCAGGCTATCACCAGATATGTATGAAAGAGGCAGACATTCCCAAGACAACCTTTCGAACTCATGAGGGCCACTATGAGTTTTTGGTCATGCCCTTTGGCTTGTGTAATTCCCCCTCCACCTTCCAAAGCCTCATGAATCATGTCTTTCGTCCCTTTCTCCATCATTTTGTCTTAGTTTTCTTTGATGATATCCTCATCTATAGAAAAACCTGGACATACCATATTACTCATGTGGATCGAGTTCTCCATCTACTCTCTCAGCACAAAATTTTCCTGAAACAATTAAATGTGCTTTTGGTGCCTCAGAAGTAGAATACTTGGGTCATCTGGTTGGCAAGCATGGTGTTAGGGTGGATCCAAAAAATATTGAATCTATGCAAGACTAGCCACACCCAAAGACTCTCAAAATCTTGTGTGGATTTCTAGGCTTAACATGGTATTATCGCAAGTTTGTTAAGAATTATGGAAAGATTGCAACACCTCTCACTGCTCTCCTAAAAAATAACTCTTTCACTTGGACTCTAGTTGTTGCTCAAGATTTTCAAACTTTAAATATGGCCATGTGCACCACTCTGGTTCTGTCCCTTCCTAATTTCACAATGACCATCCCTCTGGTATACTACACCAACACTCCCTCCCTACAAACAATATGACCTAGCAGATTCCCAAAGGGTACACAAAAAATACACTTTCTTAGATTAAGGGAAATTTGTAGCTGTGTACATCGATCTAACATCAATTGTAATAGCCCATTGTGCTCTTTAAGTAAGTCGTATATAGTCCAATCATCCAGGTAGACCGCAATAAATGTGTGAATGAATTTGAAAAACATTGCAATGACTATCCAAGAAAACATTGTTGGGGATTTCTTAAGCACAAAAGGCATAAAATTTTATGCAAATGATCCCCACTCAGTAGTGAAAGTAGTATTCTTATTATCTTCATCAGTGATTCAAACTTGGTAATATACGAAGAACCCATCTGTAAATAAATATGCTTCCTTTCCTGCTACTTGATCTAGTACCTCATCGCTAAAGGGGGTGGGGAAGGGGTCATGTACACAAGAAACGTTAATTAGGATTCTGTAATCCACACAAACTCATATATAATCCATACCTTTATTGGTTTGTATCATGATATGATTGATCCATTCATCCTCATCGACAGGGAAAATCAACCCAGTTGTGAGAATTCTGTCAATTTCCTTCTTCACTTTTTCTTTAACTCAGGGATTAAGACGATAGGTCCTATGCTTGAAAGGTCTAGATATAGGCTTTAAATCTATCTTCATCTCTCCTAAATATCCCTTAATATATTTTAATTTTGAAAAAATTGTAGGAAACAGATCCTCATATTCCCGCAATCGAGCCTATATCCTTGTCACGATTTGTTCATCCCAATAATCTCCAATGGATGCTAGCTTAGGATGCTCATTAGTTCTTATATTGACTTTCTACAACTTCAAGGGTTTGGTATAGGAACTCAGGACATCATTTGAGATAGTATCTTTAACCCCCATAGACCCTTCAGACTCCTGAAATGTCATATGTCTAAGGTCCTCAAGGTCATAGGGATCTTCTAGGTCTCTATCAATAGTGAGATAGACCACATGTAATTTAGTAGAGTATGGGTTAATAATATGATGAATGAGGTATTTATGTTCAAAACAAACAATAGGAGTATGTATATTCTTAAATTAATCATCAAAAAGTATTTTCTTAATTTGTTGAAAAGCTACAGTGAGAATAAGAAGTCTTGACAAAACTATCATTGAAGGATTTTCCATCAACTAGTTTGGCGTCGATCTTCCTCATGTATATACCAACAAACCATAATTTTTTCCAAAGAATGAATAAACTAATGCCCCCACAATTGGGAAGGTAGTTTCACAACTTCCCATATCTGAATATAGTGCGCAACATGCTCCCTCAGATCTAAAATCCCATCATATAATTCCAAACCTGACTATTCCAGATTCAAAAAAGTAAGTTGAGAAGGGGGGATAAAGTAATTTTGGATGGCACACTTTGCTTCGTCCTAGAAAGATAAAGTACCCTTATGGATGTCCCACCATCTCGCTGAAGAGGATCTTAACGCAAAATCAAGTACATGAATTATTTGTTCTAGCATGACTTTATCCTCTAACTCAACCAAAAATCTACATAAACTTGAAGTCCCATCGTAGACAAGTTAGTCTCTAACCTCCTACCTAATCCACTTACATGATTTGATAGTCATGCAACATTATGACAAGTTCTCGTATCTTCCCTTTTACCAATTTTCAAAAGAGGCCTCATAATATTCACCTATATATTGAATACTAATCCAACTTACTGATCCGTCTAGAGTCGAGTTAATGTAGCTAGCTCACTTCCCTATGGTCATAGTATAGAGGTGGTCCAATGCATCCTCTGCCATATTCCCCTATACTGAATCCATATAATGAGGGCCTCAGTTGGGATCTAGTGGTTGGGTGACTTTCATACCATTTTYTTCAAAGGTCATGAGTTCCTTAAGATATTTAACAACATAATTCTCATAAGCTCAGTCGATACCCAAAAGAGTTAGGTATGGATCCTTCTTGCCCATGATTTCTATAACATCGTAGTAAGACATTGTATTGACTCCATATAAGTCCCATTCAACATTCTATAGCCATCCAACAAGATAGATACACTACTAATTGTCCATGCACAACTGAATGGGTGAATAGACAAGCTTGGACTTACCCATGGCTTCTAAGGTTTTCTTCGGTAGGATGTTGAAATTAGACCCCAAATCTAGCATAAAATCATTAATTTTGTAGTTGACGATGTGAGTATTTAGTCTAAATTCCCGTCTGGAACTTTTCTTCCTTCTCTGTATTCTACCAGTATGTATTTCGGGAAGATGAATTACAATCAACTCTTCTAGGTTCGTTTCAATATATAAAATCCCCTTGAGCTTGTTCTAGAACCCCTTGGTAAGTTGTTCATTATCCAAAATATCACAAAGTAATTGGAACCACAATTCAATAGTCAACTAAGGTCTCGTTGGAGGATATTTTGAGCCACACAATTTTCCGCGAGATTAGGGTGATGCTCACGGATAAATATGCAGGTTATTGTAGGATTAGAAACTCGTCGAAATATCTCAACAATGTCCTTAAAGAAATATTTTTTCACAAGGGGTTCATATGTAACATCTTCCAGTACCACCTTGCAAATATTTCTTTGAGTTGAATTAACAACATCAACACCAGTCCCTGTTACACCTCTAGTAATAATATTAATATTGGGCACATTTTCTTCAGTGCCAAGTTGGGGATTTGAGTTTATCAAATTGGAACCTCACTTCCTTGCACAATCCTCTTACTTTACTATCAATTCAGGGCAATCCTCGGTGGCATGGGTTTTTTTTCTACAGTGGGAACATCAAGGTTGTCACCGAAGAGGACAATCTATAACGATATTCCCTTGCTAATCAAAATTCTAACATAGTGTTGGACCTCTTATGTTAGTTCATCCACCTTTGAAACCTCCACCACCCTGACATCCTCCTCCAAATCCTTGAGGAACTTCATCAACCCTGAATGCATACCAATCTAGTCTATTCACAAGAGAATCCAAAGTGCAACACTATTTGGTGGTGTGAGTAGGGGACCCATAGAACTCATAGTAGAATGTGTTCAGGACATGGGTGTATTTTTTTAGGATTGGGAAATGTTGAGGGGGATTCCCATGGATTCAACAAATTTCACAATAGTCATTATTTTGATTACACTGATGGTTTGGGAAGGCATGGTACTACACAAGTCCATGGAATGGTGTTGTAGCTAATATTTGTGCAACTCCTCCTGAGGGTCCTAGTGGTGGAGGTAGCATGGGTTGCAGGGGGGGGGTGTATTTCACCCCTTAGTTTGGGACATTCCATTGTTGTATTCCCCTCAGTGTAGAAACCAATACACTAAACTTGAGGGCAGGCTGCTTTAGAAATGGTCAATTATTGAATCTTATTATTCAAGGTGCAAGTATGGCCTTGCAATTGCGTAATATTATAGTCATCAGGTGGTCTTATTATCAACAAGCTTACATGATATCTCTCCATCACCTCAATTTTCATGGCCTATTCTAGGGATTCCCTAAATCTAGTTATTCACGACTGGGTTAATGGAATCTGAGTTAATGGTAACATTCCCTGAATGAACCATTTCTGTTGGTGGTATTTGTGAATGGGGTTGTCCAATTTCCCTACACATGTTTGAATATTTTATTATAATCTCAGGAAGATTCCCCATCTCTCTATTTGGTTTCCTATAGTTCACAAAGAGCTTGTTGCTCAGATTGGGGTAGCTTAAATTCAACTATAAWTTTTTGTTTGAATTGCGGTAAAGGAAGTGGTTTCCCTTAGGGATTCTCTGGTTMTATGGATTTCATATACCATTTTAATGCCCAACCCATTAACGTGGTCCGTGGTCTGAACCTAAACTAGTTAATTATCATTTAAAGTCCCAYGAGACCACCATATGGCCTMAAAAAGGAACCAATGTTGTTCAATATCATCATCCCCTTTACCCCAAAATTTTGGGTATCGRGTGAGGGATCTGGCRTGATGATGTGCTATGGAAAGACTTGGGGACCCTATTAATATAAATCCTAAAAGTACAGGTTGCGATAACACTAAAGAACTTACCATATTATTACTACTGGTACCACTCRAGATGGTTGGACTAGAATGAGGAGAAATAACAAAAAATATGGGAGAATGTATTGTAGAATTTACTAGATTGGAAGATTGCACTAAGGGACTAGGCAATCCAAGGCTAGTTCCTGCATCTTCTAGATGGGATTATTTAATCTGGGGGGTCGCATTAGGAGGCCATATCATATTAGGTCCTATAGTGTACTTCACATCTTCAAGTGCTGCATGATTTGGTTATCCCACAACTTATGCATAGGTTACAACTAAGTCTTGTTCCTCGGTGATGACTTCGATCTTGATTATTTCTTCTGACTTTTCACCATCTCGTCTATTCTCTCCAAAACTCTCATATTTCTCTACAAAGTTCTCCTTCAACCATTGGTTGGCCAACCTTCCTCGTAACTGCAACTCTTTCAACTTCTCTAACTCTCTTTTATGACTCTTCCTGAGGTTGATCTCCTTGCATGACTGATCATGCATCTTTGTCAACTTTTCACATCTATTCTCACCACCTCTTTTCAATCACCACAACCATTTTCTGATCCCTCTTATCTCTGACACACTTCTCATTACAACCCTCCATATCTCAAGAACTTCCATATCTTAACTAATGGTTCCTCTTCTGAATCACTCGCCCTTCATACGAAAATGGTTTTAATCTTCCATTTCAACCAAAGGAACTGGTAGCATTCCTTCCTCCACTAGCAATATGTTCATTCAAAACATAATTTCTSTCAATAAAATCCCTCGGGATCCCTCGTAAAATACTACTTCTTYCTTTGAGAATGACTGGTGATTTTCTAAGACAAATTTAATGATGTATCTTTCCACGGTACTTTGGACCCAAAATTCCACAACTCAACAAATCTGGTGATCCAACTTGTGAAGAGAATCTAAGMACTCAATAGTCCAATCGAATMTTTTCTTTAAGTTATCCTTAAATACTAGAGCTTCCTGCAACCAATCGAGCCACTGGTAGACCTCTTCCGAGAATCGAATCTAGAAKATATTGTACTGATCGTAGGCTGGTTCAGAATAAAATACCATGTCCTTCAAAATCCTAACAATTTTCCATCGTAGCTCAGTTTCTTGAAATATGAACTCGTCACACCTTCTTTCCCACCATTTTTTAATGTCATCCTTAAAGATGTGATGTTGCATCCTCTAGAAACTCACTCAGAAGTCAGGTCCCGACAATGGAACCATTTGTTGGCGTGGAGACTTGATCCGTCGGATCTTTTAATGACTTATGGTTGAGTTTTAATTTTGCATGCATTAATTAACCATTCGATAAACTTAGTGAAAGAATGAGGAAAGAAGAGGAATTATAACAACCATATACACATATGCAGATCTGAAATTAAATAATGAACAACAAACCAAAACACGCAGATTGATAACGGAGTTCGGCACAACTTTGCCTACATCTCCGGGCCTTTTCTCTGTGGGGGAGGCTTCTTTATTTCTGTTCGAAAGCTCAAAAGTACATCTCTGCAATGCCAAATGGCTACAATACTGACCTGGTCATGTTCTTCCAGATCTCTAGAACCATGCAAAGCAAACGACACACAAAACGAACGTTTAGAGCTCAGAGAAATGGTCCGACAACGTCTCCTCCTCAAAAAGATTCTCTGCCTCAAAATGGCTTTAGCTTGGTTTTCCTCCAGTATAACCCTTCTCTGACTACTCTAATGGCTTCGGAGCGGTCAAAAACCCCTATCTAGGCTCTTTCGGCACTTCAATCAGTCGAAAAACGAAGAAGTTATGCCTCCTGGAAGTTTTCCCCTTCAAGCTTTCTGTCACTGGTTCTACAGAACGCACTTTCCTCCATTGAACCTGGCTCACACGCAATATGTAGCGTAAAAACCTGGCACTGGGTGCAACTGCGCCAACGGTGCAAACCATAGAATGGTTAGGGTGCCTCCAGCCCCTAACCGCCTAACACCTGGGCATATGGTGGCATAAGACCGCGCGCTATCACAAGAAGGGCTTAATAGTTACAACTGGTCCAACCACGCACTTGGTCGAGGTCACATGGGGTTAAGCATATGACCATGGGTTATCCGTTTCAAACCAAAATCAAAATGCGCACCATACACAATGGTCATATGGGGAACCACAAAACCGTGGCTTACAATCTTGCGTGCACACAAACCGTCGACTATATAGCACGATCATATACAATACAAATGACCACGGGTCGGGGCTAAGCCCCGACCCGACCTCCTGCCAATTACAAACTCATGTGAACTTAAATATAAAAATATCCACATACATGGTAAGAAAAAAACGGCGGAATATTGGTCAGTGGAGGTTTGTGAAGGCTTTACATAGTGAGGGAGGTCCGGGGGTCGAACCCCACGGCCTCCAATAATTTTTACATAAAACCAATTAGCCAATAAATGAGTGACATGTGGCGCCCACGAATTGGGCCACATGTCCTCATACCATTTGGAAATAAACGAACACGTGTCACTTTCGGATTCGACAGCTGCCAACCAACGTATGCTTGCCACGTCACCACCTGACACGTCATCTTTCGTATGTCATGTCATACGACACATAGGTTTTTGACGTCATCCCGTGCCATGTGTCACCCTTTCAGTGGTGACATATGTCACCTTGGGATTGGCCCAACTGTACGCCCAAAAGTCCAAATCTGCCTGCCATGTGTCACTCCCTGGAGTCGCCATGTGTCACCTGTACGGACCTTCCACATGTTGTCTGTACGGACCTGCCACGTCATCGTACGAACATGCCACGTCAGCGTCCGTACGAACTATACGGACTGCACAATCAACAATTTTTTCCCTGTTTGAATTTTTGGACAGAATGCGATATCTTCTCCATACAAACTCTGTTTGACAAAGTAAATATACCACCGGAATTAGGAAGACGAGACAGACGCAATGGCACTGGTTTCGTCGGATTCCGAGCACTTTCATTTTGAGCATTTTTCAAGCCCTGTCAAGCTTCTGAATCTGATTTCGGATCACACCTCCCCACAATAAGACCTTTTGGTCCCCAAACGGTTACTGACCACTCAACAAACTCGGGATAGGCCACCCGACTTTCTCTTTGTCTCTGAACTAAAATTATTACATTAGTGGAAGAAAAATACAATGAAGTTGAGACATCCACTTCTGGCAGAACCAAGTGATTGATTTCTTTCCTTCATGATGTTCCTCTTGCTTCACTAGTAATCCTTCCTCCTTCGTGAGTACATGCAAAATCCTTTTTTCCTTCCTTGGACGAAGCTCCGGATTAAGATTCCAACAACTAGTCTTTTGATGTCCACTCTTGTTGCAAAACGTGCAATGAGTTTTTGGCATCCAGACCTGTTTACCCTTCTGTTTCTTCCATTGTGGACTTGATCCTTTATGTCGTGTTTCCTTCCTGGTTGACATAGGTTTCCTGTACAAAGTTTGTCTCTTCCAACACTTGGAAACACAATGCTTAGGTGAATGACAATAAGTACATGGATAAAGATTCCACAAGTTCCGGTTTACTTGATTATGCTTGTTATAATCAAAAGGAGAATT